>JAGFBZ010000301.1:207500-289853 GCA_018398805.1 Hirundichthys speculiger | reverse complement strand
GGGCACATGAACTTTTACCAGACACCTGGAGAGAAAGGTAAGCAGGGGGCCTTCTTACATGTGCAGTTTAAAGTTAGATAATAGAGATTTTTGTAAGCCTCTGCGGACTTTATTAACCCGGTGAACACTGAGTGTAAACACATGCTAAGTACAGGTAGCTACAGCGGCGGAACATGTCACTGCCGGGGCTGGGGGCGGGGCACATGACCGGGGCCTTTAAACCCAATAAAGCTTGTGATTACATCGTTTTACAACAACATACACTTACCTGCAACAGCGGGGTTTACAAGCATTACTACATTTTTGACACATAGCTCAAAGCATTTGATAGTAAGAATTCAACACCATGAAGAGCGACCATGTCATTTGGAAATAAATCAAACCTGTAGTATTTTGGCATAATATATTGTCTAAAATGTATTCGGCAGTATGCAGTTGTGGACGTCACGCGGGAGACGCACCAGCTATTGTTGTAGTAGCTAACGGCATTCATTCATTCATTTATTCCTTCATTCATTCATTTACTCTGCATGGTACCAAGTGCCGATTTCGCCTGATGTGTTTCCATTGCTGTTAATGAATACCAACTCCGAGGACGTCCTTGTACGACCCTTTTTGCATGAGTAACCCGACAAAACCGACATGAAGTCTAACAAACCATGAGAACAACAAAAACATTAGGCTACCTGGTCCCTAATAATAACGTTAGGCTACCTGGCCCCTAATAATAACGATAGGCTACGTGGCCCCTAATAATAACGTTAGGCTACCTGGTCCCTAATAATAACATTAGGCTACCTGGCCCCTGATAATAACGTTAGGCTACCTGGCCCCTATTAATAACATTAGGCTACCTGGTCCCTAATAATAACGTTAGGCTACCTGGTCCCTGATAATAACGTTAGGCTACCTGGCCCCTGATAATAACGTTAGGCTACCTGGCCCCTGATAATAACGTTAGGCTACCTGGCCCCTAATAATAACGTTAGGCTACCTGGTCCCTGATAATAACGTTAGGCTACCTGGCCCCTATTAATAACGTTAGGCTACCTGGCCTCTAATAATAACATTAGGCTACCTGGCCCCTAATAATAACGTTAGGCTACCTGGCCCCTAATAATAACGTTAGGCTACCTGGCCCCTAATAATAACGTTAGGCTACCTGGCCCCTATTAATAAAGTTAGGCTACCTGGCCCCAATAATAACGTTAAGCTACCTGGCCCCTAATAATAACGTTAGGCTACCTGGTCCCTAATAATAACGTTAGGCTACCTGGCCCCTAATAATAACGTTAGGCTACCTGGCCCCTAATAATAACGTTAGGCTACCTGGCCCCTAATATAACGTTAGGCTACCTGGCCCCTAATAATAACGTTAGGCTACCTGGCCCCTAATAATAACGTTAGGCTACCTGGCCCCTAATAATAACGTTAGGCTACCTGGCCCCTATTAATAACGTTAGGCTACCTGGCCCCAATAATAACGTTAAGCTACCTGGCCCCTAATAATAACGTTAGGCTACCTGGCCCCTAATAATAACGTTAGGCTACCTGGCCTACCTGGTTATTAATAGGGATTAATAACGTTAGGCTACCTGGCCCCTGATAATAACGTTAGGCTACCTGGCCCCTGATAATAACGTTAGGTTACCTGGCCCCGGATAATAACGTTAGGCTACCTGGCCCCGGATAATAACGTTAGGCTACCTGGTCCCCAATAATAACGTTAGGCTACCTGGTCCCCAATAATAACGTTAGGCTACCTGGCCCCCAATAATAACGTTAGGCTACCTGGCCCCAATAATAACGTTAGGCTACCTGGTCCCCAATAATACTGGCCCCTAACAATAACGTTAGGCTACCTGGCCCCTAATAATAACGTTAGGCTACCTGGCCCCTAATAATAACGTTAGGCGGTCGGGCTGCTCTGATAACAACCACATCAACAGTTTACAACTAACTCACGTGTTGTTTTCAGTGTCAGTGATTGTGGGTAATTGTACCTGTAAATCTGGCTCCCTGACTGTGGTACCAGTTCTGGTGGGCTTGACTCGCTGCCAACAATGTCAGGTTCATCTCCAGGAGGATATAAGATAAGATAAGATATTCCTTTATTTGTCCCACAATGGGGAAATTTACAATGTTACAGCAGCAGTGAGAATAGCAATAAGAAGAGAAAAGGACAACAATAAAATAGGATAAAACAATAATAAAAACAAACAATAACTACAATAGAGAATATATAATAAATAATAAATAATAATAACTCTGACTTTATTTACAAGGATATGTTGGTAGTGATAACTACACCTGAGAAGTTATTGCACGTCAGTGAGTATGTATATTGCACATGTCAATGAATATGTATGTATATTGCACACAATAGAAATGAGTCACATTGTCCATTAGGAGGGGGGTTGCTGAGAGCGGTGCTGATTGTACATTCTCACAGCAGCAGGGAGGAAGGACCTGCGATATCTCTCCTTCACACACCTGGGGTGAAGGAGTCTGTCGCTGAACGAGCTCTCCAGTGCTGTAAGGGTGTCCTTCAGAGGATGGGAGACACTGTCCATCAGAGAGGACAGCTTAGCCATCATTCTCCTCTCTCCCACCACTTCCACCGGGTCGAGGGGGCATCCCAGGACGGAGCAGGCCTTCTTAATGATCTTATTCAGTCTCTTTCTCTCCGCCACTGAGATGCTGCTTCCCCAGCAAACCACCCCAAAGAAGATGGCTGATGCCACCACAGTGTCATAAAAGGTCTTTAGGAGTGCTCCCTGCACTCCAAAAGACCTCATGACTCACTCATGATTAGATTAATCCGTGATCCATCTACCCTGCACCACATAGACTCTGTTGACTAGTGACTGATGATGATGCTGATAGACGGCTGTTGATGACGATTTTACCCAAAATACATTTGGAGCTCTTACCGGCAATCCACTTGTAAATTTGCACATTGTAAAGTTAACTGTGAGAGTGAACATGAAGCCAGCCATGCAGCTCAACATTTAATTCACTGTGTAGAAACCTACATGACTAAAGTCAGTCCTAATTTTTTTTATTTTTTTTGCTCCTGGGGAAACCTATATATATATATATATATATATATATATATATATATATATATATATGTATATATGTATATATGTATATGTATATATATATATATATAAACTCATATGATGCGCATATATTCGCAGAAGTTGCTGTAACCAGTACTGTGCAAGGCGCGACTGATGCCTGAGGAGAGACCTGTTTCTTTGTCCTTCGCCAAGCCCTCATGGGTCCGGGGCTGTGGAGCATTGCCCCCCCAGTCCCCCCTGATGCTCCGCGCCTGGATAGCTAGCTCTTTGAATTGGCAATCTTTTGAACTGTTAGCCAATTAAATGGCTTTGAGTCAACTTAAGCCAACGAAAGGCTGTCATCTCTGTTTGGATTTCAGTGTTTCCCGCTGAAAACCACCACCACCATGCGTGGTGACGGTGGTGACGGTGGTGACGGTGGTGACGGTGGTGACGGTGGTGATGGTGACGGTGGTGGTGGGGGGAGTATGGTACGGTCTTGCTGCACACGGTACGGTTGCTGTGAGAACACACACACACAACATGCTTGCCCTCTCTAGTGCCTAACTGATCAACATGCAATGCATCCTAAAATTATTTTATTAAATGTTTCATCTGGTATATGATGTGGTACATGTATGTATAACGTGTGATGTGGTTAACATGGTTAAGTCCTCTTCGGTGTGGTCCTATGAGGCTATCATGCCACTAGTGTCCCAGCCTGAGGGCGTGGCTGAACCAGCTGCTAACCAATCAGGCCACAGTACTTATGGCCCAGTCCACCAGCAAAACCTTGCGAAATTTGTTTTGTGTTTGTTCCAAGCATTCCAGCCATCAAGTCTTGTTCCAGGTTTTCGCCTTACTGAACCTTGCTCTGTTTTTTCCTAGACCACGATTTTGCCAAACCTGTGTCTGTACCTTTGCCCTTGTGGACTCCTTCTGGATTTTGACCTTCGCTTCCCACTTTCTACGACCCTTGCCTGCCCCTTGTCTGCTTTTCTGAACCTTGGAAATTAAAACCCCCTTTAAGTGGCTTTTGATTCTGCATTTGAGTCCTTTTTCATGTGTGGCTGACAAATAAAGCTGCAGAATAGTTTAGGTTATAGTTTCTATAGAGAACAACATCAGATCTTATGGAGTAGAAGTGTATTTTCTGTTAAGATTGGTTTCATTTCTTATCAACAATACACATGAGTTAGTTGGCTGACAGGAGGAGCAGGCATAGTGCTGCAGTTATGCAAAGTGAAGTCAATGAAGTCAAACACAGAGATGATCTGTTAGTGTCACATTGGATTGGATTTAGGTTTCATAATGCAAAGATCTGATGTTTAGACCGTACACACTGTACAATTTTCATATCACTTGCAAGACAGTTTGTTGTGGTTGAATATAAACAGATGTCTCTTTCCATATTTTGCAGGTAAAAAGCAGGACCTACATCACTGGCGATGGCAGACACCACACAGCAAACAATATCTTCCTTTGCGCAGAGTCCACTTATATCTCCCAAATTCATACAGGCAACAGGCCATTATGCAAGCCATCCACCAGGACCTTGTTACTGGATGTTCTCTGCCCCTGTTGCTAGTAGAAAATCCAAATTTTAGCCACTTCCTTTCTGTCATGGACTGCAAATACACTCCTGTGTCCAGGACCAGCTTGATGGAGACGCAGATACCTTATCTAATCAGTAAGGTTAAGGATGACATCATCAGAGCGCTGGAAGCTCAGGCAAGTGTTGCCCTGACAACCGACCTCTGGTAAGACAGGAGGCTTCATTCCTTACTTGGAGTTACTGCTCATATTACCTGCGAAGACAAGGACTCCTCCAGTTTAAAATCCTTTTTGCTGGATTGTCGGCGTTTCACAGGGAAGCACTGTAGTGAATGAATCGCCTCAGAATTTGATGAAATTGTTGAGGAGCATGGCATTAGCAACAAAATAAGCTTCATTCTGATGGATACCGTATCCAACATGAAGCAGGCCTTTAAAGAGAGACTGCCGGACTCAGAGCAAGCTGAAAGTGACAGTGATGACCTTGATGATGAAATGGTGTGGGAGGACGTGGAAGACTTTGAACAACTGTGGTCATCAGGTCAACGCCTGTCTTGCTTCGCACACTCACTCCAACTGGTTGTCAGTGATGGCATGAAAGAAATGAAGGCAACAGCGGGGCTTACAAGCATTACTACATTTTTGACACATAGCTCAAAGCATTTGATAGTAAGAGTTCAACACCACGAAGAGCGACTATGTCATTCTGAGACCAATCAAACTTGTAGTAATATGGTATATGTTGTCTAACATGTATTCGGCGTCACGCGGGAGACGCATTCATTCATTCTCCTCGGTACTAAGTGTTGATTTCTATGGAGCCCCGTTTGGGTCATAATTCAATGAATAAATGAGTCTATTATTTTTTCCCATTATTATGAAAAAAATGTAATTATTATGAAATATATTTTTACTATTATTTAATCTTAGTTTAATGCATAATAGTTAATTTCAGAATGGCTTTTTTTTTAATCTAAGAATGAGCTTTTACATAATAATGACATTTTGCCACTAGGCGGGACCAGTGGTTGACCTGCACGCTCATTGGCTGATCCTTCTCCATTCTACGCTCTGACATCGACTAGTTTTGGTCGTGAGGTCCGGTTAGCAGTGGGCCGTGGCGTCATCAAGGTGCACTCCTTGTCCGATTGTAGCTATGGCAGCTTGGACTGAGCTACGAGAAACCTTGACTAGGTTAACAGACAATTTCGAAAATTATAATTTATCAGGTAATACTACTTTGACAAGTGATGGTGAGATGATGAAGCATCGTGAGGCATTTTACCACTTCAGCCAATTGGTTCGAGAAAGGGTTCATTTCTTGAAGCTTCATATGCACATGAAACCACCTACTGGTCAGGTTTATAATCACAGCCAGCTGAATCTTAACATGTGATGCATTGAATTTATGCATCAGTTATGGCTCTTGCGAATGACTATGAATAACAAAATGTGTATGACCAAATAATTGGTCTACATAAATGATCAAGTGCATAATAAAATATTGTTTGAATGTAATCTCTGTTTAATGTTTCCCAAAGTAGTATCATAAGAACGGGGAAGACACGCGTCAAAAGGGTCAGTGAGCCGGGAGTCGAACTCACAACCAGCCACATGAGGACTGTAGCCTCTGTACATGGACTGCCTGCCTTAACCACTGCACTACCAGGGCACATGAGCTTAATAGGGCAGAGAACAGTGAAAGTGTTTGTGGAACTACGGAGGGGGCGCACTGAATATCTTTGTGCAACTTGGACAATGATGACCATTAAAGGGGTGATTTTATGTATATTTATTCAGAAATAGCAATTTTTCCACAGTTTTTGGTTTTAACCAACCATTCCTTTTTTTAGACACAATCTCTCCAGCCTTGGAGAACACCCTTTCACATGGCACAGAGGATGCTGGGCTGCATAAAAATGTTTGTGCCTTCATGTACAAACTATATACTGAACTACCACAAACTATATAAACGCTATCCAGATTCTAGTATCCAAGTTATCCAAACTCTATCCACACTCTGAACTGACCGCAACTCGCCTACAAAAACCCACATTTTGAATGGAGCCTGTGGTGTTTTATAAAGCTGTCAAAACCCCGCAACAAGAAATGAACCACTTCCCGAAGCAGTCACGTGGTACAGCCGGGCAGCGAAGCTTCGGACGTCATCGCTTTCGGCTCCTCCCCTAAATGAAGCAAGCCTCGATACGCGCTTCACGGAAACGTCCCCTCCATTACTCGATACACGCTTCGGAGCCTCGGCACACTCGTAACATCACTAATTTTGACCCGATTTGACGAGATTTTCAAAATGGTCGGGATGATAGAGGCCTTTGAAAATGTTACTGTTTATGATGCCATTATCAGTACATTAAGAGAATTAGAGCACCGTGCTCGTGTCGATTATGTGCAGCAGGAGAGGTTATCAAATGCTGGCCGGCCATGACTTGAAGTTTCAAGTGCAACAGTAAGGTCTCTGGTGCTCTCTGGCATAACGGTCAGCTACAAATGAGTGGTATCAGATTCATTATGGGTATAGGCACTCAAGTGTTGTCCGTCCGTCTGTCTGTCAGGATTTCGGCTGACTGATTCCAATTCAAATTCAAATTCAAAAATACTTTATTAATCCCCCAAGGGGGAAATTCAAGTTTCAGTACACCAGGAAAAATCTGGTGTACTAGGGTGGCTGCTAGTGTCCAGCACTCCTTTTCATGCCAGGTCCCGTGGTCCGAGTGCTAATTCCAGATAACAGCCGTTAGAAGCCGTTAAAACAGTTAACAGCCGTTAGAACCAGTATATTTCCATAATGATGACAAGTGAGATATCTCCAGGTCAGAGGAGGAAACACCGATGAACCAAACTGTCTCTTCTGGGAAGACTGAGCTCCATTCAGTCCGGTGAGCGACGGAGCCGACCGTCCCAGAGCCCGGTTCATCATGCGGACCGGACCAGGCCGTTGTCGTCTCCCCCGGCGGTGCTGGGTCCCACCAGGTCACCAGACGGCCCCTGCCAGGTCAGCTGACCCATCCGGCATGTAGACAGCTGGAGAGGGATCCAGTGGCGGTGGTTGCCGCGGGTAGCAGTTCAGGGCTACTTAGCTTAGCTTTCCCGAACCGGCCTCCAGCGACACCATCCATGTCCGCAACGGCAGGTCTCCACCAGCCGCAAGAGGACCGATCCGCCCCCTGCAGACAGTATGTAGACATCCGACCGCAGATCACCACAAACCGGGCACAAACTGGATGGTCCAGCGTCCAGCGTCGCAGGGATAAGTCCCGGAGCAGCAGCGAGAAGCGTCCATGCCAGGCGTCGTCCGGGCAACGAAAAATGCTAATAATTCCATGAGAAGAGTCAGTCCAGAGGGGGTCATGATGCGACAGTTAGCCATTAGCGAGAAGCGTCCATGCCAGGCGTCGTCCGGGCAACGAAAAATGCTAATAATTCCATGAGAAGAGTCAGTCCAGAGGGGGTCATGATGCGACAGTTAGCCATTTAGATTGCAAGACGCCGTCAGTACAGCGTTCCTGCACCAAACTGCCTTTGGCATATAGATGGCAACCACAAACTAATTCGGTGAGTACCTACTGTCACTTTTGCAAATGCACATTCCTCATTCTATTTTAAGTATTTTGATGCAAATGTGTAATTATAAACTCCAGTCTGAGTTCAAAGTTGTGTGCCAGCTGGTTGTAGGATTGCATATCATAAGCCAATATATAAGGAAAGCATATAGACTGTATATAGAAGTGGGCAAAAAATGTGGGGCTCAAAAATGAAGCCAGTGCTGAAGTGCAAAAGTGCAATACATCTGATGGCTGCTGGAAGCTGACTCCAAAAAACTCTGGCTCCAAAAAACTCTGGCTCCAATTGACTTCAATTCAAAAATGGTCATTTCCAGTCCTGAAATAGTCAGTCAACATATTTCTTCTAAAACTAATTCTAATGTCATTAACTAAAGTTAATTCTTTTTCTCAGTGATCAGGTGATCCATCTGAAAAAAACAAATCATAATCAAGTAGATATTAGTCTTCAAAATGCCAAAGATTTAAGAGCGTGGTTAGCTGGATCAACAAGTCTGGTCTCCAGTGAAAACAGCGCTTAAGTAAAGTCTTACACACATTGGGCAGTGTCCTCAGGTTCAAGTGATAGACCTGCCTCCTCACTACTTTGGTCATATGCAAATATGGTCACTTCTGGCTCCAAACAACCAACATGGTGATGTTCAAATGTGATCTCTTAACCAATGGGAAATGTGTCACTTGCTCTGTCTATTTCTGTATACATTCTACGGGTAGGCACTAGTCTTAGACTCCATAAACATTATGCTAAATAATGCACAAAGAATTCTAAACACATTTTTTTTTTGCATGGTGGGATAGATGGCTTTTCAAGGTTAATTGTCTACCTCAACCGCTGCCACCAACAACAAAGCCACAACTGTTTTTGATGGTTTCATGTTGTTTTGTGAGAAAATTTATCAGGTTCGGAGTGGTCGGCCGTACAAAATGAAACACACAGACACTCGCTTTTTGCTAGAATAATATATGTTTATATATATTCCCCACATATAGCAAGCATTGCACATAGAAAACACACAATTGCTCTTTTGCTAGAATGAATGTGTCAAGTTTATTCCCCACAAAATATAGAGGAAAACAGATCACTGACAGTTCATCAGGGCTAGGCCTTATAATCTCTTACCTTGACACAAAAGGACTGGAGAGCCGGACAGTCCTGGGCAGAGTGGCCAAAAAACCCGGCTGGGCGTCGTGCACAAACCCGCAGCTGACTCTACCCCAACTTCCGGTTGTTTCCGTCTTTATAGTCTTTTAACAACATCCGAGCTCGGAAGGAGGGACGGGCCCCATCTACTCCCCACGAGCTCACACACTTTGTCTTGGCCTCTCGCCATGGAGCCCGCTCCCACGGGAGCTCAGTCCCGATAGGCCAGATAGGGGGCGCATCTCTCTCTCTAGTTACATTTGTTGATAAACATAAGCAGGTGCAGAATTGATACGAAAGAGTTGAATCAGGACATTCTCAGGACACAGAGTTTCCACCTCTGGCCCGAGAACCTCCTGATTCAAAAAAGGTGCATGATCAGCAGTAGTTGATAATAATCAGCAGTAATATAATTTATAAAATTGATAATAGCATGATTGATATAAAAAGAGTTGAATTCAGGGCATATCGGGACACAAAAATATATTTTTCCCTTCATTCCGCCTCTTGGCCCGAAATGTCCTATTTCAAAAACAAACATATAAAAGGAGTTGGATTCAGGGCATTTCAGGACACAAAAATACATTTTTCCCTTCACATGTCAGCTGTCAGGGACAGGCGTACCCTCACGAGTCCGGTAAATGTTTGAACAAAATTAAACAGTCTCTAAATTATGCTTCCAGGCGTAATGACATTGGATACCTTAAAAATTTTGCCATCAACTCTGACCAGAATGTTGTTTTTTTGGTATGCATCTTTATTTAAGATCTGACAAAGGAGGTGAAAATGTGAAGGTTGTTCATGGTCCAGACAATGGGGCTGAACAGGAGCTCTCACATTACAGGCAGTAGAGCTGGGCGATACTGAGAATTTTGGTATCGATCCGATACCAAGTAAATACAGGGCCAGTATCGTCGATACCGTTACTTTTTCATATTAAGCTCTATCTGTCATGAAATTGCTGACCTTTGTGTTAAAACTTACGATAGAATTTTAGCAAACTTTATAGGTGACAGCAAAATACTTTATTGTCACAATTAACATTTTTGTTTTGAAACAATGGAACAGTAATAATCAAAGTTTTTCTTAACATTAGGAAATAAACATTTTTTTAAGGAATAAAAAGAAAAACCACAATACAAAATAGAATTGTTCTTCAGAAAAATACAAAAATAAGGAATTTTCTTCCTTTCAGAACAAATTGTTTTTTAAAGACTGAATGATTAATAGTGTTCTTGAAATTGAATATAACTGGACTTTGATGGTTCTGCAGTTATTGACATCATTAATGCAGTTATTGAACTACATGGTTGTTGCTGATTCACTGAGTCATAGTCTCAGATTTTAAGAGAATACAGTTTATTAAATAGTACTATACCTTAATCCTAATAACATGGAAACCTGACACGTACCTTACCTTAAATATGATACCATACTTCCTAAAAAAGATTGAATCATTTAAATGTTTAACAATACAGTAAAATGTTATGTCTGTGTGACTTTTTTTTTCTATAATAGTTGTTCAATAAAAAGTTGTTTTATGAATAACCTTATTGCCTTCATCATATCTTTATTTTTCCAAAAATGATATGTGAAACATAGGGGTTGTCTTTTAATCAGTCGTCCTGTATTCAGGCCAATACAGTGTGTACTTGTGTAATTTTGTTTGCTCTGTGTGCACTTTCCTGTTGCTTTAACTATATAAATTTCCCTGTTGTGGGATAAATAAAGGATTATCTTAATTTTATTTTATCTTAGATAACACCTTTCTTACAAGGTCTTAATTATATACATATATATATATATATATATATATATATATATGACCCTGCGATGGACTGGCGACCTGTCCAGGGTGAACCCCTGCCTTTCGCCCGTAGACAGCTGGGATAGGCTCCAGCAGATCCCCGTGACCCTTCAAGGATGAAACGGGTATAGAAAATGGATGGATGGATATATATATATATATATATATATATATATATATATATATATATATATATATATATATATATATATATATATTAGCTGGCTCCAGTAACCTATGATTTAAGTAACATACTTTGAAAGTTAATACGAATTGATGCTGAAGATGACCACTCTGATCTACCTGGATCCTCTGTTGGACTGAAAAGCATCTGCCAGTGACTTTTGTTTCAGGGTTGAAGGTTTGGGAATGGGGGATGTCTCTCCTCTTCTCTCCGTTTCTGCGTTTCAAGCGCATTGTTTTTCATGTGCTTGTATAAATTTTTGGTGTTTCCACTGTATTTTACGGACTTTTTACAAACTACACAACTTGCCGTTGTTTCGTTTTCACGATTAAAATAGAGCCAAACCGCGCTCCTTTTCCTTTCTGCCATCCTGGATTCTTCTGCTCTGTTGTCCCTCTCTGTGATGTCTTTCGATGAGGGGGGAGAGAGCGCTGAGTGGTTGGGTCCAGGGGGAGGGGCCAGGCTGAGTACCTGAATGTTTGCCACCACGTGACGGTACTGTGAAAGAACAGACGAGAGGGGAGGGGGAGGAGGACACAGCGCCAGCGTCTCAGGCTCAGACTTCAATGAATTCATACTTTGCAGCAGTCAGTGCTGGTGGGAGAGAAGAAAAGCTTGAGGATCGATCTTTTTACACGAGTATCATTTGATATCAATACCAGCGTTGGTATCGATATTATCGATATTTAGATCGATCCGCCCACCTCTAACAGGCAGAAGTGTCCATAACCAGCGGTAAGGACAAAAAAGCCAACAAATTAACAGCCTAAACTTCACAATCACAGCTCTTGTTTTAGGCTTGCACTTGTTAGAGAATAATTACTAAATTCACAGCGCATGTGTTAAGACTTGACTGATACACAATTCCAAAGTTCAGATAACTCAAAGTTGTTGGTCAGTGTTTCAAAAGGGAACAGTTTCCTTGATTTTTGCTCAAATGTATATCTTCACAGAATCGAGCGCCTATGGCGAGATGTGTCTGAAAATGTCCTGGACCTTTTCTACACAGTGTTCACCCAGCTGGAGCTTCAGGAGCTGCTCAATCCTGGTGATGAAATTCACTTGTTTGCTTTCTGCATCACATTCAGCACAGTCATTCAGAGCAGCAGGGAATCAGCATGGACTGAGAACGGCAAACAGACGTTCACCCCCCAAGCTGTGGTTGCTGCACGGAAGGGAGGGGCAAGATTTTACTATTTAATACTAGATTTCACATTACTGTTTACTGACACGTTTACTGAAAATTGTGTAATGAGATAGGAGGATGTTTATTTTTCTAACATCAGTTTGTGGAAATATTCTGGCTCATAAACTGATGGAACATTTCCACAAAATGTGACGTTAGAGAAAAAAAGCCCTATCTTTTCTATACCTGACATGTTACGACTGTCACTCTTCATAGATGTTCATCTGACAGCTGTGATGTGGTCTTCTTGTAGGCGTGACCAGCCTGCTGGATCTAACAGATCCAGCAGGCTGGTCACGCCCCCTGCCACACCCCAGGTGTGTGAGAGCATGAATACTCCCTCATCCCGGTTCATGGTGTTGTCGGCCCGCTTCCTTATTTCGAGGGGCGGGGGGCATGGCTGGTCACGCCAACAAGACCATCTCTTAAGTGACACTTCACAGCTGTCAGATGAACACCTCTGAAGATTGCAGTGACAGTCAAAACATGTCAGGTATTTAAATCTCACCTTCTACCTATCTGATTGTCTTTATAAAATAAGAATCACTATTATTATTTCAGGTTGATGAGGACTATGGTGTGGACTGGATGGGACCATATAATCTTCGTCCATCATTGTTCCAGAGACTGAGCTCTCACTCACACAGGAACATGTTTCAGCGCTGCCCAACCCCAGTGTTCCACCCAGTGTTCCCAGTGTTCCACTCAGCCAAGCTTTGGCAGTGTACTCTGACACTGTTTGGGCACTCAAACTTATGTTTAGAGTTTGAATTAAAACCTTGCATTGAGACAGTCATCTTTTAGTTGTCTTTATTCTTTATGTTGCTTTATACTAATATACAGCTGAAGTTGGAATAAAACGGTCAAATGATTTATATTCTTTAAACAGTTCGCACTAACTAAAAACTGTTGAAAAGCACCAGTGACCACATTCATATTTTTTCATGTTGAAACTGGGAAGTGTCTTTAGTATGTTTTAAGCCTAATGGTAAACATCACATGTTTGCATTAAACTGAGAAAAAGAAGCTACATTGTGCAGACTTGTCTTTAAGAATAGTCTGTATTTGGTCAGGTACTTACCTTAAATGGTTTCTGGATGTGTGTTAGCTTTTGTTTTTTAACAATTAAAAAAACAATAACAGGGTCATTGAACAAGGATGACTACTAACAGGGCATACCTTACAACACTATAGAATCAGTACAGCTCTCTAAAAGACTGCATCCTAAACAAGACCGAAACCAGAGTCTGTGGAGTTGAGACATGCCTGTATGTCAATCAGGAATGACTCATAGCTGTGGTAGTGTTCAGGAAGACGCAACAGTTCGAAACAGGTGGAAGACTTTGGAAGATCACTTTTGATCACTTCCACAGTAATTTCCCTGGGCAGAACTTCCCATCCTGTCCAGAGTTTGAGGAGGGCTTTGCGGTGTGCAGCTGTTGCTGCAACATAGAAACAGAATTTTTAACTGTAGGAGAAACAACCTGTATCTGTCATGTACCCTAAAAGATATCATAAAAGATGGTGCTTTACCCAAATAAATGTAGAAACAGAACATTTTAAACTGCTTTTGCAGTTTTGAGTACTTCAACTTAAAAGAGGACGTATGGATATATGTATGCCTAGATTTATTTATTACAAAGTATTTACCATTTTCAATGAAGGTCCGAAGGTACCCTGCTACTCTGCACTGGTCCTCAAGGGAGCAGTTGTCCTCATCCTCCTCTCCCTCATTGTCTCCTGTGCCAGGCCACACAATCCTTTCAAGGATAGCCTGCATATCAATATATTAGACAAATGCTACCTTTGACTACCAATGAATAAAATCTGTTTACTTAAATGTTTGTCAAATATTAATATTTAACAACCTGGATTTATCTCTATTAACAATGGGCATCAAAAAGTCTACATCAGATTTATGAAGTGCTCATAAAGTGTTCTTAACCAGCAGAAATCTTTCCGTTCAGTATCTGTGAGTTCTGTGTGCCCTGCAGTCTCATGCCCTTTTACAAAGAGTAGCGGGGGGTGTTTACATATCCAAATGAGGAACCACTGGCACAAACTTAATGTATGAATGATCAGCGTTCATCAGTCTAAGAACACAGCTGAGAACATTTATGCTGTTAAAGAACAGAAGATATTGGTGGAATGAGGAACCATGCCTTTAATATTCAAATGCAAAATGTGAACTCACATCAGAACTGGGAGCAGTCTCTGATTCCTTTGGAAAAAACAGGGGAATAATGTCTGGTCTTTCTGTCAGAAGTGGCCAGATCATGGTCTCCTTAATCCCTTTCCTTAGCTGCTTGACTTGACCGCTAGTTTGTGTTATAACCTACAGTGCACCCCAAAAACTCAGATTATTAAATGTAATATAATAAAAACATTATAAGTATACCATAGATCTTTAACATTTGACAAACATTCTTATTCAGATTTCAATTTTTGCTATACATTCATTTCTAAGACCAAATCTATCTTGTATAAATAACTCATTACTTACAGTGTGGAACAGAAGATGCTCATAAAGCCACTTTCGATTGATTTGTGTGACACCTGGCAGGTCCAAGAGAGAGCAAGCTCTAGCACATTGCTTTGTTCCTCCTCCGTAAGGTCAACACTGCCATCCAGCTAGATCAAACAACAAACTAAAATTCTAGATTAGTAAAGATGTGCAGTGACTGATTATTTTTTTCAAGTCTAACATACATTGTTACAGATATATGAAATTAATATTTATCAAAATAAATCCCACACAAATACAAACCAACTGTATGGTGCTGCGGATATCAATATCAGGGCAGTCCTCAACCTGGATTGTGGCTGGGTCAAGTGGGCCACCAAAGAGAACATGAATGATTGCAGGACTTAAATGAATGGCCCATCATTTGTGCTAATTTCAAACAAAGCAGACTTTTTTTTAAAATGCATGTCTCATAGCAAGACTAGTTATTTCAAACCTTGATAAGTGTTTGGAAAAACTCTTTAAAATAACTTTCTCTCATGCTCTTTAACTACATTTATGAATGCAAAACCCCCTTGGCTGGTTTTTACCATTTTCTTACCACCAAGAACATGTGACTCTCAATCAGTGTTTGAGAAGTAGAGGGAATCAAGTGATCTGGTTCACCATCAAAGAGTCTTGTGACATCTGTGTTGCCTGAACAGGGTACATCAGGGTTAACACTGAGTGCAAACCACATCCAGTTTCGTCACTGCTCTTCTTACACATCACAAAGCAAATATGGGACAGTATTTTCTGTCACAATATCCTATACAAATTATACGTGTAATGGCAGAATTATACAAACCAAAGTTTAAATGGAAGCCAAACTGTGGTAGAGAGATTGTCTTTGAGAAAAAAAACCTCTTCACCCTTTCACCAACAGCAACATCTCCTAAAAGACAACAACATTTAAGTGTAATGTTTAATCATAAAGTTTCAGCATTTTAACAGTGATCCAAATACTGTGGCAATACCTTCCAGTTTGCACTTGACAGGGCTTGCCCACTCCAGGCTTCAGGACTTGTAAAAGGTTAGCAATGACCTCTCTTGAGCCATGATATTGTGGTGAGACTTGGGAGACTTCTCCTGAGTGACGTCAGGAGCGAGGACTCTGTAATTAATGATTGTGTACACCTGTGACTGAGCGACAGGGAAAGGAGATGAACAGTGAAAAGGCAGACAGACTGCACATGACGGGGCTGTTTGGAGCAACACGTCTGGGAGCGCGGCACTCTGGTAGGAGGACGGGAGGGGTCGATCGCAGCAATATAGACCTGCCGGCGACGAAGACAGGCAGTTAGGGGGAGACTGATCCTGTGATAGGAGGGGAGGCTGAGTGCCTCCTGTAGTTAAACTAGGGCCCACCGTAGAGCGTGCTGTGCTCCTTCTGCTCCTCTTTTTGCCTGGCGTCCGGCTCTCCGTGTATCCGGCTGCCAACTGGTTCTTCCCGCCGTCCAGCGAAGCCGTTTCCCCGGGGGGTTGGACGGCGGCACAAGTTCAGACCCCGGGGGAGGGTCTCGCTGAGTAGGCGAGTTAAGTATATTTTATTGATTCTTACTTCCATTTTCTTTGTTTGATTTGATATATATTTGTATTTCTTATAGGTGGTCGGCCATTTTTGTAGTTTTAATAGTGTGGAGTGGGAGGGCGGATTAGGGGGAAGTGACGGGTCGTGGGCTGGGTAGTAACAGTTATATCCTTTTTGCAGTGCCTCCTAGTGGAGGGTGTCAGCATGATTGGCACTGTCTTATGTTAAGATTTTGCCGTGTAGGGTTTTCTCTATAGCGTGCCGTGTTCTAAGGTGTGCCTTAAAGCTAGCGAGGCTAGTCCTGTGTGCAGAGTGGACTTGAGGTGTGTTCAGTGTAAGCTTGTTGTGTGCGGTGATTATTTAAAGGAAGCTGTGCTCCCGCAGGACTGTCACCTCGTCCGTTGAAGCCCTCTACCCCTTTTTATGATTTCTTATGGATTTATATTAATAAAGATTGTCTGTGTTGTACGCCACACTTTCTCTCTGTGTGATTATTCAATGGTTCTGTTATTTCCAGCATTTATTGCTGAGTGAACTCACATTTATTACAATATTTTCACGCAAGTCCATTTGCAGGATTAAAGCTTTTCGGTTATTATCAAAGTCAAAGCGAACTTTATTGTCAATCAAAGCACTGCAACAGTACATTGCACGCAGACTGAAATTGCATTTCTCAAGGCTCCAATGTGCAATTAAAAATTTAGACATACAACTGAGATGTATATAGGACATCACAACTCACAAAACATAAAGTGCAAGATATCAAGATATCAGGCATGACATAATAGATAACAGTAACATAACAGACAACATAGCAGACAATGTGAGCATACTTTCTGGACTGTCAGTGTTTCAGAAGTCTTGAGGTATGTTACTGGAGTGCAAAAACCTGAGTTGACAAGGTGCAAGTGAGGCAAAGTGTATGGTGCAAGTAGCAGCATGGAGAAAAGTCTGTAACATTACTGTAGGAGAGTTTAGAGTACTAGGTCTTGGTTGTGTGTGTGTGTGGGGGGGGGGGGGGGTTACAGTCTTGTTCTCTGGAGTGAGTTCAGCAGTCTGATGGCTTGTGGGAAAAAGCTGTTGCTGAGTCTGGTTGTTCTGCTGCGCATACTGCTGTAGCGCTTACCAGAAGGTAGGAGGGTGAACAGTGCGTGTGAGGGGTGGGTAGTGTCTTCTCTTCAACGGGATGGATACAGGTCTTGAATGGATGGTAGAGTTGATCTTGTGATCTTCTCTGTTATTCTCACCACCCTCTGTAGTGCTTTCTGGTCTGCAACATGGCAGCTGCCAAACCACACTGAGAGACTGCTTGTGAGTATGCTCTCAATGGCACCCCTGTAGAAGGTGGTGAGTGCTGAAGGAGGGAGACTGGCTCTCCTCATCCTGCGCAGGAAGTGGAGACGTTGCTGTGCTTTCTTGACAAGGGCGGTGGTGTTGGTGGTCCATGTCAGGTCATCAGTGATATGCACACCTAGGAACTTGGTGCTTTTCACTGATTCCACAGCACTGCCATTGATGGTGAGTGGCTTGTGATTCTTTCTGAAGTCCACTGTTATTTCCTTTGTTTTGTTGACGTTGAGATGAAGGTTGTTGGTGTCACACCAGGTGATGAGATGGTGCACTTATTCTCTGTAGGATGAGTCGTCATCATTGCTGATGAGGCCAACCACTGTTGTGTCATCAGCAAACTTGATGATGTGGTTTGAGTTGTATCTGGCACAACAGTCATGGGTCATCAGGGTGAAGAGCAGCGGACTTAACACGCACCCCTGGGGGACCCCTGTGTTCATGATGGTGGTCTGTGATGAGTTTTTGCTGACTCTTACTGTCTGTGGTCTGTTAGTGAGAAAGTCCAGTAACCAGTTGCAGAGTGGTGTGCTGATGCCGATGGTTTGTAGTTTGTCTACCAGGTGTTGTGGGATGACCGTGTTGAATGCAGAGCTGAAGTCAATGAACAGCATCCGCACACAGCTGTTTCTCCAGATGAGCCAGGCTGAGTTGAAGTGCTGCTGCTATGGCGTCATCGGTGGAGCGCTTGGGACGATATGCAAACTGGTAGGGGTCAAGGGTGGTGGGTAGGCTGGATGTTATGTGAGCCTTGACTAGCCTTTCGAAGCACTTCATTATGATGGGAGTCAGTGCTATGGGCCGGTAGTCGTTGAGAGTTGTTGCTGGGGATTTCTTGGGTAGTGGTATAATGGTGGTGGCTTTAAAGCACTCTGGTATGATGGCTTGGCTCAGAGAGATGTTGAAAATATCTGTGAGAACATCTGTGAGTGAGTCAGCACAGTCTTTTAGCACACGCCCGGTTATGTTGTCTGGGCCAGCAGCCTTCCTGGGATTCACCTGTCCAAGGATCCTCCGCACGTCAGCTGGGTCTAGTTTCAGTGTTGTCTCCTCCAAGCAGTGGGGGGGTTTTGTTGGGGTGGTGGTGTTGTTTTCTTCAAATCGGCTGAAGAAAACATTTAGTGAGTTGAGAAAGTCTGTGTTGTCCTTGCATGGGGGAGGGGTGGGCCTGTAGCCAGTTACAGTCTGAATGCCTTGCCATAGGCATCTGGAGTCTTTTGTGTCAGTGAAGTGGGATTGGATTTTCTGTCCATAGGCACGCTTTGCTGCTCTCATGCCTCGATTCAGGTTAGCCATCGCTGTACTGAGGGCATCCTTGTCACCAGACTTGAAGGCAGTGTTACGCACTCTCAGGAGCTCACGAACCTCCCTGGTGAACCAGGGTTTATCGTTGGCCCTTGTGGTGATGTTCTTAGTGACGGTTACATCTTCCATGCACTTTGAAATATAGCTGGTCACAGATTCAGTGTATTCAGTTATGTTGATATGTTGGTTTGAAGTGGCAGCCTCTCTGAAAACATTCCAATCTGTGTGCTCAAAACAGTCTTGCAGAGCTGAGGTGGCCCCCTCTGGCCAGGTCCTGATCTGTCTCACAGACAGTTTGCACCTCGTTAGCAGTGGCCTGTAGGCTGAGGTGAGCCAGATTGAGAGGTGATCAGAGTTGCCCAGTTGGGGGTGGGGCGCGGCTCTGTAGGCTTGTTTTACGTTGGTAAACGCTTGATCCAAGGTATTCTCTCGCCTAGTAGCAAAGTCCACATTCTTGTAATATAGTGGTAGTACTGTTTTCAGTTTGGCTTGGTTGAGATCGCCTGCGATTATGTTAGCTGCATCCGGATTTGCATCTTGCAGCGCGCTGACCGACTGATACAATGTTGAGAGTGCTTCCTTTGTGTTCGCGCTAGGCGGCACATACACAGCTGTTAAAGTGACGGCAGTGAATTCTCTCGGCAAGTACGTCGGTCGGCATTTGATTGTTAAGAACTCTATGTCCTCCGAACAGTGGCTTGAGATGACTTTAACATTAGAGCACCAGTTGTTGTTGATGAAAATGCACACACCACCTCCCCGTGATTTACCACTAAGAGCTTGACTTCTGTCTGCCCGTAAAGATGTAATACCGTCTACCTGGATAGCATGGTCGGGAACAGCGTGGTTGAGCCAAGTCTCTGTGAGAATGATGGTGTTGCAGTCTTTCACCTTGCTTTGTGAAGTTAGATCCAATCTGAGGTAGTCCATTTTGTTTTCCAGCGATCAAACATTGGAGAGTAGAATCGAAGGAAGTGCAGTCTTTTTTTTTTTTTTTTAAAGATTTTTTTGGCTCTAGTGGCCTTTATTGAAAGTGGAGAAACAGGAAGGGGGGCAGAGAGAATGCTCACGACCAGCCGCACGAGGACTGTAGCCTCTGTATATGGCCGCCCGCCCTAACCACTGCGCCACCGGGGCGGCCAGAAGGAAGTGCAGTCTTGAACGGCTTTGTTTTCAGTCTTGTTTTTGATTCCTGCCTGGCAACCGCGTATGCGACGCCTGCTAGCTCCCCCAGCTCTGCTAGCTCTCCCCCACCGCTTTCGACGCCTCCAGCACCGGCCGGTGACTGGGGGAGGTTCCGATGCTTCACAGGACCCTGGGTCTTGCCGGTGGAGGATTCCTAGTTCGCTGAGTGTATCTGGGTCCAAAGTCCATGTAACTCCGGAGATATCATTTGAAAGGTTGGAATTCCGTAGTCCAAGTAACAGGCTTCTGTTGTAGGCTCTTTTTGTGCATGACTCAGACGAAACAGACGATACATTTAACATAAAATGCACATCTCTAGCAGGAGCGTGAGGGGCTGCAGCCAGTACCGGCGCCACCATCGTAATCAATCAATATTATGCTGTGAGAGTAAGTTGGACTTGTAGAGGCAGGCTGCTCTGGACTGATCTGCTTCACATTTCCAGTCTGAAAGATATCAATTTCCTCAGATCGGGTAAATCTTTAAACATAATTCTCATCCTAATTAATTTTGAGCTGAGTCACTTGTCTAGCTTGTTCCAAACTTTCATATAATATTTCTACCTGGTGTCTGTACGTGGAGCCAAGAAAACTTGTAATTAGATGTGGACTACTGAATGTGAGGTCTCTTGGCTCTAAATCTCTGTTAATTAATGATCTTATTACTGAGACTCGTTGCGATGTCTTCTGCTTATCAGAAACATGGCTACAAGAGGGAGAGTATGTGAGTTTAAATGAGGCTACGCCACCAGGTTATATTAATTATCATATTCCCCAGAGTACGGGTCGAGGTGGAGGAGTAGCTGTCTACAACTCCAGCCTACAAGTAAAAACAAAACCCAAATGTAATTATAATACATTCGAAAGCCTCACACTTTTCCAAATTGGAGATCAGAAAAGTCAATCTTGTTGGTAGTGGTGTACCGGCAACCTGCTGGTGCTTATCTGGAGTTTTTGTCTGAGTTCTCAGATTTTTTAGCTGGTTTAGTGCTCAGCTCAGACAAAGTCATCATAGTGGGTGACTTTAACATTCATATGGATGTTGACAGTGACAGCTTTAAATTAGCCTTTACATCTCTCTTAGATTCATTGGGTGTCTCACAAAAAGTGAAAGAACCGACTCACTGCTTTAATCATATCCTGGATCTGGTTCTCACCTATGGTAATGATACTCATCACTTGTTAGAGTGAATTCTCTTCTCTCGGACCACTTTTTAGTTACATTCGAGTTCAGCATTTGTGGCATTAAAACAGAAAATGAAACTTGTCATTACAGCAGATGTCTTTCTGAAGATGCTGTGAATAATTTTAAGGAGGTCATTCTTTCTCATCTCCCTATGGTGAAATATGATAGAATAGCTGAGGGCAATGACCTGAATTTTATTCCGGCAGATATTGATCACCTTGTTAACAATACTGCCTATATGTTACATTCAGCCTTGGATCCGGTCGCTCCTCTGAGGAAGAGGGTTTCTTATCTTAGGAGCTCAGCTCCCTGGTATAATTCATATATTCGCATGCTGAAGCATAATGCACGTAAAATGGAAAGGAGGTGGTACTCCTGTAAATCTGTGGATTCCCATCATGCCTGGAGAGATAGTTTAATAGTCTACAAAAGAGCCCTACGCAGAGCTAGAACATCTTATTATTTTTTCTCCAGTGGGCCTCTCTGAGTTGACCTCAACTATTAGTAAAGCTAAACCATCTACATGTCTGTTGGATCCCATCCAAACTTGGCTCTATTGGTATATCAATTTTGAATCAGATTAACCTATCTCTACAGTTAGGATATGTACCACAGGTATGTCCTCCATCCTCTCTTTGTCCTTCGTCCTCTCTCTGTCCTGTCTCCTCTTTTTCTTTCTCTACCCAGCTGGTCTTCATCAGGAAGGTCCTTCCATATGAGCCAGGTCCTGGTCCAGGTTTCTTCCTCTTAAAGTGGAGTTTTTTCTTGCCACTGTTTGGCATAAAGGTTTTTTCTCCCTATGTGGGAGTTTTTTACCTGCCATTATCATTGATTGGATTTAATATAATTTTAGTTAATGCTATTTGCTCGGGGGTCATGCTCTGGGTCTCTGTAAAGCGCCTAGAGACAATTGTCATCGTAACAGACGCTATACAAATAAAATTGAATTGAACTGAATTGAATATAAGGCCACCGCAGAAAAGCATTGATTTAGAAGATGTGAGTAATGACACGAATCATGTTGTTTTGCACATAATTGTTATTTAAAATGGCTGTCAAAAGGTTGCTTAAACACATTACATTATTACATGAGACTTTGCAGTATGTCTCAGAACAAAGGTATACAGTTTGTAATTCAGGATCGGTCAAAATAGTAAATGTATGTATGGCAGTGTGTTTTCCCAGTTTTTTCCACTAACAGCTGATATGTTTGGGGGGGGGGCAGATGCATTAGATTTAGTTGGTTATAAAGGTTAAAAGTCACTGTGACCTCAATGTCGTTAGACTCAGGAACTCTAAGTTGAATGTCAAAAGAGGCATAGAACCACAATGCACCACATTTTAACTTTTTCATGTTGTCTACTGAGTCCTGCAACCCCCCAACAACAAGGACCACTTACACAATGCCTGGGCTGTGACACAAATATTCCTTTCAATTAAATGAAAAAACACATAATTACTTGTACAAGGTAGGAGTTATTATGCAATATTTTAATGACGCTGTGTTTCTGTGCATATATATTTCACACATAGTGAGTCTACTTTATACGGTATATCTCCTTTATTCAGTGTATTGGTGATGGATGTTAAAATCGTATTAAATC
Organism: Hirundichthys speculiger; assembly: GCA_018398805.1. NCBI lineage: Eukaryota > Metazoa > Chordata > Actinopteri > Beloniformes > Exocoetidae > Hirundichthys > Hirundichthys speculiger. The sequence continues at coordinate 266,677 of JAGFBZ010000301.1, read as the reverse complement.
TTGCTCACAGCTGGCTGAGAGGTACTGAACTTCAGGCTGTTGCTAGAGCTGAGTCAGTCCCACAGTAGAGGCAGAGGGCTCGTCCTGTACCAGCAGTGATGACAGGAATCTCTCAAGCAGGGCAGAGGAATCAGATGTTAACATCTTGGAATCTACTATGGTATCAAGAGCAGGGAAATCTTCAGTTGATATGATAGTGGATGAAGATGCACCATCTCATCAAATTGAAGAAGAGTCACTTCCAGGGCAAACAATTCAATTTCAATTCAATTCAATTTTATTTATATAGCTTCTGTTACAATGACAATTGTCTCTAGGCACTTTACAGAGACCCAGAGCATGACCCCCAAGCAAATATCATTAACTAAGATTATAATATTAAATCCAATCAATGATAATGGCAGGTAAAAAACTCCCGCATAGGGAGAAAAAAGCCTTTATGCCAAACAGAGGCAAGGAAAAACTCCACTTTAAGAGGAAGAAACCTTGAGCAGGACCTGGCTCATATGGGGGGACCTTCCTGCCGAAGGCCAGCCGGGTAGAGAAAGAAAAGAGCGGAGACAGAACAGAGAGAGGATGGAGGACAAAGAGAGGAAGGAGGACAGAGAGAGGAGAGACACAAATGACTACATACAATGGCCATATAAACATAAACAGATGGAGGTAGCAGTACTGGGGTGAGATGGCCAGAGGACCAGGTCGCCGATCACCACGCCAGTCGGCACCCAAACACAAGTGGAGGAGAACCCCAGGATGGACAGAGGATAGAACTGCAAGTCAGCATGAAACCCAGGAAACTCTGGCCTGCAAATACACAGAAAAAAAAGGGGGGCAAAAACAGCACAACAAACCACAGGAAAGCAAAGAAAATGGAGCACAGTTTCAGTAACAGGGTGCTCCCAAATAATTATAAATGAGCTGGAGGAGGAGGAAGGGAAGAGGAAAGGGAAGAAAAAAGAGAAAAGCAGTGGAGACACCACTCAGCAGATCATGTTGGTGTCCCCCTGCAGCGTAGGCCTATAGCAGCATAACTATGACGAACCTGTGATTAAGACTAGCTTACTCTAGTCTTACTACCAGTGTTGGGTGTAACGCGGTACAAAGTAACGCGTTACTGTAACGGGATTACATTCGCCAGTAACGCAGTAATGTACCACGTTACAGTTGTAATTTGTGTAATCACATTACAGTTACTCTTAGACAAAAAAAAATGCGTTACTTTAGTTACTTTAAACCAGGGGTGTCCAGCTCCAGTCCTCGAGGTCCGCTGTCTGTCTTTGTTTCCCTGCTTCAGCGCAGCGTTGGGAGATATATTTAATTGGGTGAAGACTGTTGTGAGGAGCCAATGACATTTGAGGGATGGGGTGTGGCTGGACGTGAGTGGAGCATGGACATGGGAGGAGCAGGAACTGGAGAGAACTGGAGGAGAGACAAGACGGAGGCCGCGTGCTGCAGAGTTACGTGGAGTTTGTTCCCAATACGAGACCAAACTACCAGTGAAATTGGATGCTATTACTGTTTCTGTCGGAGGAGTTCGACCAGAGCCCTGTAAGAAGTTGCAACAGTGATAGACTATCCGTTCGAGAGGATAAATCATCCGACGGAGAAAGTTAGCCAGAGTTAGCTACTAAGCCAGTAGCTAATTGCTTTGCCGGGACTTTGTCACGACGCTGTCGGCCTGAGAGCTAACGCAACAGAGCCGGAGGAACCTGCCATCCTGACTAGACGACGGAGATCCGATGCGGCCTGGGAATAAACGATACAGAGTCGAAGGAAGCCTGTCAGCTGGACAAGACGACGAAGATCCGACAGAGCCGGACCGCGCTGCCGGGAGAGGGTCGGTGCCAGTGACAGTCATGAAACCACTCACAGTGGCTTTGGACATATTACAAGGTGAAGATAACTGCTATTATGGCAGTCTCCTGCCAACACTGGAGATTCTGATGTCAAGGACACTGGCACTGCAAGATGGGCTCTCCCAGATGACAGCAGGCCTGCCTAATGCCATAGTACAGGTATGTATGTTTTAATAATCTTGAATTTGAAAGTCAAAAGCATTATTTTATGAATTTTTAATTTGTTTATTTTTTTTACAGGGACAGCACAAATTTAAAGTAATTGCATCAGAGTTAACTAACAGCTAATTATTAAGATGATAGAATAAATAAAAAGACCATTCATGTGGTCATCACATACATATAAAAAATCTAATAAGTGAATGTACACTACATGAAGCACCGTAAAATGTCAATTCATAATTATTTTTAAACTTTTTAAGTGCATCCACAGATGTCACAATCCCTCATTTACTCACATGGCAACTACAGCTGGGAAGCTAAATCTAATACTATGCACTGCAAATTATACTGTACACAGCCATGCTCATCAAATCTTTCCATATCGCATTTGCAGGCCATCAAGAAACGATTTGAGCTGGTGCTGGACAGCAAAGATGCTCTCCTTGCTGCTGTCACACTACCAAGGTTTAAAATTGGGTGGCTGAAAGAAGAAGAGAGGAGAGATGCCTTAAAGACATTGCTGATCACTGAATGCCGTGTTTACCCCCCCGACAAGCAGGTTGTACATAGGCCTCAGACACCCACCTCCAGCACAAATAAGAATTACTTTTTTGACTTTGATGAGGAGGATCTAGCCCCCTACAACCATGAAACTGAAGTCATTGACTATTTGCAGTCGGGGTCAGAGATGGAGATCCTGCACCGTTTCCCCACAATAAAGACAGCCACACCCTCTAGTGCACCGGTTGAGAGGCTCTTTAGCCTTGGCAGCCTGGTACTGACTCCGAAGAGGAACAGGTTGTCTGACAAACGGTTTGAGAGACTCCTCCTGCTGAGGTATAACCATTTCTTTGATTAGAATGTCGAGTAGGATGAAGAAAAAATCTACTGTAAAGCTGTAGTTCACATAATTACAAATTACATTTCATATGTAGTGTTAAGTTATTTTCCTTTGAAGTCTCATTCATTGTCTGATATTGTGATGAGAGCCATTGTCTTATTTTATTTAATCATATAATTCAAACAAACTTTGTTTGTACTGGGTGGTTGGAAGGACGACTTAAGTTATGTTGTAAAGAAATTCAGTTTGCTGATGCTTACGTCATGGAAGTATAAACAGACATTTACTGAGTGAATTAAGATTAGAGTGAAAGCTTTAATCCCAATTTTATTTTGAAACATTTGGCATACAGCAAGTCTTGTAGCCTTTTTTGGCAAATGTTCCTGTCATTTTTTCCAGCTTTGTTGCATTAAAGTGCATAAAAGAGATCTTGTGTATGTCCTCCTCATTAGAATACACATTTGTGCTGATCTGGGCACTGCAGTAATAAAGTTCTAACTATATGTTGTTCATTGACAATCAAGTTAGGTGCAGCTCAGGTGATATTGCGGAGTAATCCAAAAGTAGTGTAACTAGTAATGTAACTAGTTACTTTCAGCAGCGAGTAACTAAGTAAAGTAAGGGATTACTTTTTTAAAAAGTAACTAGTAATGTGTAATGGATTACTTTTTTTGAGTAACTACCCCAACACAGCTTACTACTACTACTACTACTATAGTTATAACTATTAGCCCCTACACACTATAGTTTAGACTAACTGTAGGCTTTACTGAACAGAAATGTTTTCAATTTAGTTTTAAAAATGGAGATGGTGTCAGCCTCCTTAACCCAAACTGGTAGCTGGTTCCATAAAAAAGGTGCCTGGTAGCAGAAGGCCCGTCCTCCAAATCTACTTTTAGATATTCTAGAAACGACGAGTAATCCTGCACTCTGAGAGCGGAGAGCTCTATTAGGAGCATAACGTGCTATCAAGTCTTGTAAATAGCGTGGAGCTAGGCCATTAAGGGCCTTATATGCGAGAAGCAGAATTTTAAACTCAATTCAAAATTTCACGGGAAGCCAATGGAGGGAGGCTAACACGGGAGAGATGTGATCTCGCTTGCGGATTCCTGTCAGCACCCTCGCTGCTGCGTTCTGGATCAATTGAAGGCTATTCAGCGAGCTTTTCGGACATCCTGCTAACAACTTATTACAATAATCCAGTCTAGAACTGACAAACGCGTGGATTAATTTTTCAGTATTACCCTGGGAGAGGATGCTCCTAATCTTGGCGATATTTCGGAGATGAAAAACCCTAAACCTGATTAATATGCTGCTTAAATGACATATCCTGATCAAAAATGACTCCAAGGTTTTTCACAGCTGTGCTGGAAGCCAGCGTAAACCCAGTTGATCCATTTCTCAGGTGTTTTGGACCAAAGACAATAACCTCTGTTTTATCCGAGTTTAGAAGCAAAAAGTTAGAGGACATCCAGGACTTAATGTCATTAAGACACCCTTGAAGTTTAGCCAAAGGTTTTGTGTCCTCTGGTTTCATAGATAAGTACAGCTGCATATCATCAGCATGCTGATGATATGACTTAATACATGCTGCCCTTTTTCCAAGGGCAGCATGTATTAAGTGAAAAGGATTGGTCCCAGAACTGAACCCTGTGGGACGCCATAGCAGACCCTAGTCCGTGTAGAAGAAACGTCATTAACATGGATGAACTGGTACCTGTCAGATAGGTATGACTTAAACCAGCCTAATGCTGTCCCTTTAATTCCAACAGTGTGCTCTAATCTATGCAGCAAAAGGCCGTGATCAACGGTATCAAAAGCAGCACTGAGGTCCAGCAGAACAAGGACAGAGACTAATCCATTGTCTGAGGCCATGAAGAGGTCGTTGGAGACTCTAATCAGCGCAGTTTCTGTGCTATGATGAGTTCTAAACCCTGACTGAAAGACCTCAAATAGATCATTTGTATGCAGGTGTTCTCCTAACTGGCTAGCAACTATTTTTTCAAGAATTTTAGAGATAAATGGAAGGTTTGATATTGGTCTATATAGTTTGCCAAGATATAGATCACTGATTGTCCAGTTCCACTTTGAGGGCTGCAGAGAAATTGCACTGTATATCCAGTGTCTGGGCTGGAGATTAAGCGCAGGTTACGACACCCAAAATTCTCAGCAATTCAAACCCTCCTGTGTATTTTAGTGGAGGGAATGCATCTTCTATCGTCATTTTAACAATTTCTGGATCGTCATCCCTTCCTGCAAATCAAAACACATTACACACAAACAAACAAGCAAATACACACGTTATTTATTAATTGAAATTCAGACCTCAAATATTAGTATATTTGTTATATAGTATACCTGTTCACAGATGCCAGAAGTTGGTCGACTCCATGCAACACAGATGCGAAGCGGTTCTCAGAAACAGTGGCTATACAACTAGATATTAGTTTAGTGATTCGTAGGAATGCTGAATCCTGGGTATTTTTCAGTTTATACAGTAAATATTTGAGTTTGTAAAGTAAAATGCAGACACTGCTATTTTTTTGAACAGCCTAATGTTCATTTTTCTTTATTTTCTGTAAAGTGAGTAAAGCATTTCTGCTTTTTTCTTCATGTTTTGATTGAGAATATAATGTGCAATGTTCCCAATGCATAGAAATAAAAACCATTATGAGGATTTTGGGCTTTACTCAATTTTTTGAACGGACTGCTATTATTTTGAACTCAACTGTATGTGTTAGAATATGAACTAAGTACCCTCACCTTAAAAGGAGAACCGTTTCTCCCCAAGTCCAGCAGCTGTTAGCTCAAGTTAACCAGTTTACCTTTGGTTGGAACAAGAACTGCCACATGATCACTTAAACAGAAGAAGGCATGTGTCAAAGTGACACGGCATGGTCTCTTGGCTGATCGAGGTGTCACAGATGAAAGTGGCATTGAAAAAGGCCTTGCTCTGGCAGATAGAGGTGTCAAAGATGAAGGTGGCGTTGAAGAAGGCCTTGCTCTGGCAGACAGCGGTGTCAAAGATGAAGGTGGTGTTGAAGAAGGCCTTGCTCTGGCAGACAGAGGTGTCAAAGATGAAGGTGGCGTGAAGAAGGCCTTGCTCTGGCAGACAGAGGTGTCAAAGATGAAGGTGGCGTTGAAGAAGGCCTTGCTCTGGCAGACAGAGGTGTCAAAGATGATGGGGGCGTTGAAGAAGGCCTTGCTCTGGCAGACCGAGGTGTCAAAGATGAAGGTGGCATTGAAGAATGTTTTGCTCTGGCAGACAGAGGTGTCAAAGATGAAGGTGGCGTTGAGAGAATGCTTTGCTCTGGCAGACAGAGGTGTCAAAGATGAAGGTGGCGTTGAGAGAAGGCCTTGCTCTGGCAGACAGAGATGTCAAAGATGAAGGTGGCATTGAGAGAAAGCCTTGCTTTGGCAGACAGAGGTCAACGATGAAGGTGGCATTGAAGAAGGCCTTGCTCTGGCAGACAGAGGTGTCAAAGATGAAGGAGGCGTTGAAGAAGGCCCTGCTCTGGCAGACAGAGGTGTCAAAGATGAAGGTGGCCTTGAAGAAGGCCTTGCTCTGGCAGACAGAGGTGTCAAAGATGAAGGTGGTGTTAAGAGAAGGCCTTGCTCTGGCAGACAGAGGTGACAAAGATGATGGTGGCGTTGAAGACGGCCTTGCTCTGGCAGATAGAGGTGTCAAAGATGAAGGTGGCGTTGAGAGAAGGCCTTGCTCTGGCAGACAGAGGTGTCAAAGATGATGGGGGCGTTGAAGAAGGCCTTGCTCTGGCAGACAGAGGTGTCAAAGTTGAAGGTGGCTTTGAAGAATGCTTTGCTCTGGCAGACAGAGATGTCAAAGATGAAGGTGGTGTTAAGAGAAGGCCTTGCTCTGGCAGACAGAGGTGTCAAAGATGAAGGTGTCGTTGAGAGAAGGCCTTGCTCTGGCAGACAGAGGTGACAAAGATGATGGTGGAGTTGAGAGAAGGCCTTGCTCTGGCAGACAGAGGTGTCAAAGATGATGGTGGCGTTGAAGACGGCCTTGCTCTGGCAGACAGAGGTGTCAAAGATGAAGGTGGCGTTGAAGAAGGCCTTGCTCTGGCAGATAGAGGTGTCAAAGATGAAGGTGGCGTTGAAGAAGGCCTTGCTCTGGCAGACAGAGGTGTCAAAGATGAAGGTGGCGTTGAAGAAGGCCTTGCTCTGGCAGACAGAGGTGTCAAAGATGAAGGTGGCCTTGAAGAAGGCCTTGCTCTGGCAGACAGCGGTGTCAAAGATGAAGGTGGCGTTGAAGAAGTGATGCCTCAAAAATTATCTGGAGTATCCTCTTCTTTTTAAAGTTGTAAACAAAATTTTAACTGCTTCCCAAAAATCTTGTTGTTGAGTACAAATTATTTTAAACCTGATTAACTGTGATTTAACCAATCCTGCAAATACAGGTAAAAGCCAGTAAATTAGAATATTTTGAAAAACTTTGAAAAATATTTTGAAAAATTTATTTCAGTAATTGCAGTCAAAAGGTGTAACTTGTACATTATATGTATTCATTGCACACAGACTGATGCATTCAAATGTTTATTACATTTAATTTTGATGATTAGAAGTGGCAATAAATGAAAATCCAAAATTCCGTGTTTCACAAAATTAGAATATTGTGTAAGGGTTAAATTTTGAAGACACCTGGTGCCACAAACTAATCAGCTGATTAACTCAAAACACCTGCAAAGGGCTTTAAATGATCTCTCAGTCCAGTTCTGAAGCCTACACAAACATGGGGAAGACTTCAGATTTGACAGCTGTCCAAAAGGCAATCATCGACACATTGCACAAGGAGGGCAAGACACAAAAGGTTATTGCTGAAGAGGCTGGCTGTTCTCAGAGCTCTGTGTCCAAACACATTAATGGAGAGGCAAAGGGAAGGAAAAACTGTGGTAAGAAAAAGTGTACAAGTGATAGGGATCACCGCGCCCTGGTCAAGATTGTGAAAAAAAACCCCATTCAAAAATGTGGGGGAGATTCACAAGGAGTGGACAGCTGCTGGAGTCAGTGCTTCAAGATCCACCAGCAAGAGACGCTTGAAAGACATGGGTTTCAACTGCCGCATACCTCGTGTCAAGCCACTGTTGACCAAGAAACAGCGCGAAAAGTGTCTCACCTGGGCTAAGGAAAAAAAAGAGCTGGACTGCTGCCGAGTGGTCCAAAGTCATGTTTTCTGACAAAAGCAAATTTTGCATTTCCTTTGGAAATCGAGGTCCCAGAGTCTGGAGGAGGACAGGAGAGGCACAGGATCCACATTGCCTGAAGTCTAGTGTAAAGTTTCCACCATCAGTGATGGTTTGGGGTGCCATGTCATCTGCTGGTGTCGGTCCACTCTGTTTCCTGAGATCCAGGGTCAACGCAGCAGTCTACCAGCAAGTTTTAGAGCACTTCATGCTTCCTGCTGCTGACCTGCTCTATGGAGATGGAGATTTCAAGTTCCAACAGGACTTGGCGCCTGCACACAGCGCAAAATCTACCCGTGCCTGGTTTACGGACCATGGTATTTCTGTTCTAAATTGGCCAGCCAACTCCCCTGACCTTAGCCCCATAGAAAATCTGTGGGGTATTGTGAAAAGGAAGATGCAGAATGCCAGACCCAAAAACGTAGAAGAGTTGAAGGCCACTATCAGAGCAACCTGGGCTCTCATAACACCTGAGCAGTGCCAGAAACTCATCGACTCCATGCCACACCGCATTAATGCAGTAATTGAGGCAAAAGGAGCTCCAACCAAGTATTGAGTATTGTACATGCTCATATTTTTCATTTTCATACTTTTCAGTTGGCCAACATTTCTAAAAATCCCTTCTTTGTATTAGCCTTAAGTAATATTCTAATTTTGTGACACACGGAATTTTGGATTTTCATTTATTGCCACTTCTAATCATCAAAATTAAATGTAATAAACATTTGAATGCATCAGTCTGTGTGCAATGAATACATATAATGTACAAGTTACACCTTTTGACTGCAATAACTGAAATAAATCAAGTTTTTCAAAATATTCTAATTTACTGGCTTTTACCTGTATTGTTGATCCCTCAACTGCCTATTTACGTCATGTAGATACTGATTTTTGCCCATTATTACTACTGCACTACCTTTATCAGCTGGTTTAATTATTATATGTTTATTTTTCATCAGTTGTTTAAGTGCAGTCTCTTCCCCACTTGATAAATTTGGTTCTGTCATTAATTGTTTATAATGTCTATTAAAATCCTTCTGATCTTTTTTTAATAAGAAAATTATTTCTGGTGGTAGTTTGTCATCTAACAGTGTCCAATCCGAAACTAGTGTGAATGGTACTTTTTGTTTTGTGTGGTCCCTTCCAAAATATGCAGCCAATTTAATCTTTCTGTGGTAATTTTGGATATCCAATTGTAATTTTGTTTTTGATGTGACTGAACATCTAAAAAAAGGCACAAATTTTAGCCCTCTATCCAATAGTGGTTTTTGCACTGTTGTGAGATGGAAATTTTCCACCAGAAGGATAACATTTTGAGCCTCTAGGGCTGGATCCCGGTCCCCCTCGTCAAAGAGGCTGGAGGGGCATTCCAGTTTAAAAATGTTAACCAGTGATCTAACATAGCACAGGCTGTATTCCTGGTTCGAAGAGGAATCCTGTGTTTTCGTAGCCGGCTAGTGGGTGCAGAAAGAGAAAGCAGGAGGGGGGGGGGGGGGGGGGGGGGGGGGGTTGAGTATGGTATAGGGTATGTGTAAGTGGGGTTTGGTGGCCTCTTGGTTGTAAGGTGCGTGCAAATGGGATTTGGTAGTCCCTTGAGTATCAGTTGTGTGCGGGTGAGTTGTGGGGAGGGGAGGTACGCTTGAGAGTAAGGTGCATGCGAGTGGGGTATGGAGGTCCCTTGAGTATCAAGTGTGTGTAATGGGGCCAGGGTCCCTTGATATGAACGTGTGTTGGGTGTTGGTGTGGGGTTAGGGTTAGGGTTGGGTTAGGGGTTAGGGTTGGGGTTTTTTAGAATGAAATTAGGATGCACTGCTGTACCAAAGGGAGGAGAATGGGGCAGTGGGAGCACAGTCATCTCCAATGCAGATAACCAGGACTCAATTCCCAAGTAAGACCCAAGGGATGGACAGAGGAAAAGCTATATTGGGTTTTTTTTATTGATCTAATTTGTTTGATATTGTGGAATTAAAAAAAATTGATAAGGTTTTCTTTATTGATCTAATTTGTTTAATATTGTGGAAGAAGAAAAAAATAGAAAATAAAAATAAAAAAAATAAAAAATATATATATAAATTAAAAAAATAAACACAAAAATAACCTTTCTATAAAAAATATATATAATAGGATAAAATAATGGGGGATTTTTTGTTTTACTTTTCCAATTGAATAGAGGGGACAGAGGAGGTGCAGCCAAGGGATTAGTATAAAAAGGATAAGAAAAATTTCAAAGTACTAAAACAGTAAGTGCTATATTAAAAAGTCAGACATTAGTAAGAACACCCAAGTATATAAAAAAAGGATTGGCTGGAGTTCCTCCACTGAATCTTTATCTTTATGAAACTTTATTTATAGAGCGCTTTTCATGCCCTCAGGCAACACAAAGTGCTTTTCATTAAAAAAAAAGATAAAAATTAAAACATTAAAACAAAATAAAAGCCGTCACACACCCCAAAGTCACAAAGCCCCGTCCCATTACCCCTCACCCCCCCATGCACCATGTGCATATATTTTCCTAAGGGGAAGAAAAAAAAAAAAAAAAAAAAAAATATATATATATATATATATATATATATATATATAGTGAATAAATTGGGTGGGTTGAAAGGGGTGTTATCCCAGGGGCATGGGAAAAAAGGAGAAAGGCAGCCATGGTTAGTAAACAATATTTAAAAAAATATATAAAAATAAGTGCTATATACAGGCTCGCGAGCCACAAAAAAATAGGCTGCCTTCTTCTGGTATAGCCACATCCCAGGGTTAAGGTAGGAGAAAAAAAAAAGGGGGGGGGGTGGGGGGTGGAAATGGGGAAATGGAGGGGGAGGGATCTGGACCCCAACGTCAAGGGGGACAAAGTGCAACCGGGGGTAAGAGACTGACCCTTAGGTGGATAGTTCATCGTTCAATCCCCCCGGTGCAGCGGTCCCCAGCCTGTGGATCCAGATCCTCTCCGCCCTCTTCCTCTGTCCATCCATCCAATGGTCATTATGTTCCAGACTGGATATTGAAAGATGGTTGAGGGAATGACACTGAAAATGCTGTACCAAGTAGGTGTTCAGACGACCCTTCCCAATGTTATATAAATGTTGCGAAAGTCGTGTATAAACAGAATATCTGGTTTCTCCAATATAGATTTTATTGCATAGATTACAGGTAATGGCATAGACTGTATTGGTGGTCTGGATGGATGAGGAACCTAAGATGGGATATTTATTTTTTGTGTAAGGATTATAAATGAATTTCTTCGTTTTGTAGAAGTGACTGTAGGGGAGAAGAGGGGTTGTTTTATTGTCGGTGAAAAGTGGTCTGACCAAAATGTCTTGAAGGCTCCGGTGTTTTCTGAAAGCAGATATGGGTCTGGTATGGTGAAGAGTTGGGTAGAGGGTTTGAATTAGGGATGGGCATAACTAATCGATTAATCGATGATTGATCATTAAGAATTTGGTCGAAGACATTAATTTTCATCGATGAACCAAATGGTTTTTTTTTTTTTTTTTAAACAATCTGAATGTAGGTTCTCAGTGCACGTCCTCAAACAATGCGATGCATTTCACTGTGCCACCGATAGAAATTTGGCAGCAGGGGGCAACATTTTACCATCACCCTACCCTGGCTCGCCTCAGTTGTTACAAATGTGAGCTGTAGGTCCTCGCCTAACCATGAAGCGGTCGCGGCGAAGTGTGGCGTGAGACCATTTTCGTTTAGAAAATGAGCAGGTGTACTGCAATCACTGCAATGCAAATTACAAATAAAATTAATCGACAACGACAATGATGTATCACTTGAACAACGTGCATCCAAGCCTTGTAAAGGACGGTGGAGGCGGTTCATCATCAGCCTAGCCTAGCCTAGCCTAGCCTAGCCTCAACTCGGTGTTAGCACAGACCAGAAGGAGCTGCAGCGCACATCGACCACACAAAAAGCGCATCTTTTTAAGAAACAAAAAGCCTGTAATACTGGCGCCATGATATAAATTGTCCTTGTTAAGTAGTCTCCTCGATATCTCTTGTTTTATTATCGTTGTTTTTTTAAAGAAAAGAAACAGGAAATGTCATGTTATTGTCGACCACGAACATCCGGGCCACTGAACACATCTGGGCATGCGCGGGCCATAGCAACCAGGCCAAAGGGGAAAACAAACGTAACGCCGATATCGAGAATAATTATGATAGTTTTCAATATAAGATAAGATAAGAGATAAGATAACATAGAACTTTATTGATCCCACAACGGGGAAATTTGTGCGTTACCACAGCTCAATATACAGAAAAAAACAAAAATAAACAATATATAAACAATATATATATAAACAGAAGAGGAACAAATATATACAGTAGAAAAAAATTTGTAAACAACACTATGTACAGCAGCAATTTACAGCAGCAAGCATACACGGTATGCAGTTATAGGTGGAGGGTTGTGGAGGTATTCAGATAAATGAATAAATAATAATATGTGTGTGTCGGCTGTAGATGTGTGTGTATGAGGAGTAAGTATGTGTGTGTGTGGTGTGGGGGGGGGGGGGCACTGTGAGTATGAAAAATTGTCCGAGTGACTCTCAGCGTCATGATGCGTTGTAGAGTCTAACTGCAGTTGGTATAAAAGACCTGCGAAAGTGCTCCTTCCTGCAGCGAGGGTTTCAGTCTCTGACTGAAGGAGCTGCTCAGCGCACCCACGGCCTCATGCAGAGGGTGATGGTAAAACAATATAACAACATAAAAATGTTAATGATTAATCGATTATTAATCATTAATTCTCCCGACGATCGACAAATAATTCCCGACCAAATGCCCATCCCTAGTTTGAATAACAATAAAGTTGTGTTTGATGGTCTTATGTAGGTGAGTGACAGGGTGGGAAAAGGCGGACACAAAAGGGATAAGATGAGTAGGGAGAGGCTGAGGTGTTGATGTTGGGGAAGAGGGGAAGGGGGTAAGGAGGTAGGGATAGGGTTAGGATGGGGGGATGGGGGAGAGGGTAAGGAGATCAGGGTAGGGCGTTGCTTAAAAAATTTTCAGACAAGGAATGTTAATAGCAACAAGGTTATGATTCCTTTGATTACAATCTTTTCGACAATTGGCATGAAAATTAATAATGTACTTAAAAACAACTTTACCAAAATGATAAAAAGTCAGGGATTGTTAAAAAAAAAATCATAAAGTGATATCAGCCTATCGGAGACATAAACATTTGCAGGACTATTTGGTTAAGGCTAGACTAAAACCTATTATGGAGAAACCAAAAAATGGGAAACATTTTGTGAGATTAAAATTTGTATATGGACAAAACAAAACAATTTATCAACTCTCACAATGTTTTAATCGGCAAACCTCAAATTGTATTTATATGATATTTTGTGATAAATGTAAAATCAAGTATATTGGAGAGACCAAAAATTCAGTTTCCATTCGATTAGCCCACCATAAATATAATATTTTAAATATACATCAAACACACATACCTTTGGTTAAACACTTTATTTTTCATTCCTTCAAATCTTTGAGGGTGGCAGGTATAGAGAGTAACTCCTTGTGGACGGATGGAGAGAGATGGAGAAAAGAGAGAAAATGGATTAAATCATTGGACACACAGGAAGCTAAGGGTCTAAACATAAGTAGAGGATGATTAATCATCCTTAACCCGGGTCCTTTCGAATTGAATCCCCATCCTAGTCCTTAATTCTAACCCCCTAATACTAATGTTAATTCGATTTTCTATGCCCAATAATAACCCTAAATTTAACCCTTCTAGCCCAGGGGTCTCAAACTCAACTTACCTGGGGGCCGCTGGAGGTAGAGTCTGGGTGAGGCTGGCAAGTATTCCACAAAAAAAGGGTTTTAAGTGTCCAAAAAAAGTACAACTGATCCTCAATAGCATTACACAGCTGGCGGAATATCTCCTAACCGGTGGTCTGGCCATGCATTGAAACCATTGTAAGAAACTCCTCCATCACTTCAAAATTGTCATCAACACCACGGACATATATTGCAAGCTCACAGTGTCTGTGCTCTCATCAAAGCAACTGAGAATGAATGGAAATGTTTACCTTTCTCGCGCAGTTGTTGGTAAATGTTACCTGACAGGTGAGAAATGTGCTCTGTGACTGTGTTGGCTGAAAGGCTGATGTTGCTAAACTGACCCTTCTTTTCTGGACAGATTTTACTTGCAGCCTGTTTTTTTTAACTTAATTTTTATTTACTTTGATACAATAATAAGTCCATTTCCCTTCATATACACATTTTCCCTTATTTTTCAGCTGTGCATTATCACAACTTATACAGTCAAGAATCAAACAACAAACATCAAAAACAAAAAGGAATCCACTCTACAGATGACATGGGTAATGGTGTGTACAAATTTGGTACCCGGCCATGAGATTTATGCCACAAACATATTGTGTTAACAGAGCTAAAACAGGTTTCCATCATTTAATAAAAATAGGTTTTTGAAGTCTCAATGAGTATGTAATTTGCTCCATCTGGTAGATGTCCCATATTTTCTGAATCCACACATTGTAAGTGGGTGGGTCTGGCTTTAGCCATCTGATGGTTATGCATTTTAGTGCTGCTGTGAGTAAGATGTTAAGGAGGTATTTTGCATGTCTCCCTTCCAGATCCTCTGGGACTGCTCCTAATAATGTTATTATAGGGGTTTGTGGAATATTTCGTTTGAAAACCTCTCTGAGAGCATCAAAAACCTCTTCCCAGAATAGACTCAATTTGGGACATAGCCAGAATATATGGGTATGATTGGCATTCTCAGTATCACAGTCTCTCTAACATGAGTTACGATAGCTGGTTCCATCTTAGATGTTATAGCTGGTGTTCTAAAAAATCTAGTGACTACTTTCCATTTGAATTCCCTCCATGAATTAGAGTTTGTGGTAAGATGCGCTTCTGTACATATCTCCTTCCAAGTGTCCACTGATATGTTTCTGTTTGTCTCCATCGGTCTGGTCTGCCAGCCTCCAGCCATCGGTCTGGTCTGCCAGCCTCCAGCCATCGGCCTGGTCTGCCAGCCTCCAGCCATCGGCCTGGTCTGCCAGCCCGGTCTGCCAGCCTCCAGCCATCGGCCTGATCTGCCAGCCTCCAGCCATCGGCCTGGTCTGCCAGCCTCCAGCCATCGGCCTGATCTGCCAGCCTCCAGCCATCGGCCTGATCTGCCAGCCTCCAGCCATCGGCCTGGTCTGCCAGCCTCCAGCCATCGGCCTGATCTGCCAGCCTCCAGCCATCGGCCTGGTCTGCCAGCCTCCAGCCATCGGCCTGGTCTGCCAGCCTCCAGCCATCGGCCTGGTCTGCCAGCCTCCAGCCATCGGCCTGATCTGCCAGCCTCCAACCATTGGCCTCATTTGGCTAGTCTCCAACCATTTGGCCTTGCCTGCTAGTCCTCAGCCTTCGGCCTTGTCTCCTATCGTCCACCCACTGGCCTTGCCTGCTAATTGGACCTGACTGCTAGCCTGCTATCAGCCCTGTCTGCTAACATCATCATAAGTGAGGGGACTAAGACTGAACTTCAAACGTGGCAGAGAGAGACAGAGTGAAGCCAGAGTACGGCGTGCATCACGGCAGGTGGGCAGAGTTACTCTGCTCAGAGAGTAACTCTGCCCCTGCACCTTCGTCAGCGGGAGGAGTGGGTGAAGGCCTCCACCACCCACACCTGGCTTCCTGCTAGCTTCAACCTGGGCCTTCACCATCCACACCGGGCTACCTGCTAGTTTCATTCTGGGCCTCCATCATCCACACCTGGCTTCCTGTCGGGCCTCCAATACCCACACCTGGCTACCTGCTATCTTCAACCTGGGCCTCCATCATCTACACCTGACTACCTGCTAGCGTCAACCTGGGCCTCCATATTCCACGCTTGGCTACCTACTAGCTCTGACCTGGGCCTCTACCATCCACACCTGACTACCTGCTGGCTTCAGCCTGGGCTTTTATCATCTACACCGGCTTCCTGCTAGCTACAACCTGGGCCTCCACCATCTACACTTGGCTACCCGCTAGCTTTAACCTGGTTCTCCACCTTCCACAACTGGCTATTTGCTAGCTTTAACCCTGCACTGCAGGCTGAGGCCCACTCCATCCATCCATCTGTTGTCTGAGGTTTCCTTTGCTACCGGTATCATGTTGACTTTTTCATTGTTTCTTTGTCTGTGTTTGTCCTGGGCTTATGCTGGATATGCTACTGGCAACCCAGACGTTTTAGATCCGTGGCTGGTGTCTCCCAGTGGGGTGACATCCTCATTGGTCCATCATAATGGTCGGTTGTCAGTCGCAATCTTCATTCAGTCAAATTTCCATTACTGGCATCTCTGTCTTAAAACACAAGAGATCTGTTGTTTTTCCAGTGCTCCCTCTCTGTCGAACTCTACATGGGCTGGTTCTTGTCAGAATACTCCCCCCGGTAGTAGAAATGTAGTGTCAAAAGTTAAGCAAAGATGTTTATTGTATTGCTCTTGTTGTTATCTGGGATCCAGCCTTACCCTGGTCCTCCAACCATATGTAACTCACCTGAAGACTTTAAGAATAGAACCGGGTTACGTATTATACATGTTAATGCACGTAGTCTGCTTCCTAAAATGGATATGATGTGTATTTGGGCTAAGTTGACTGATGCCCACTTGTTGTTTCTGAAACTTGGCTCTCCAAGTCTATCTTGGATAAAGACGTTGCTATCAATGGTTACATCATCTATCGCTCTGATCGTCCCCGTAAAGGTGGGGGCGTGGCGATTTATGTAAAATCAAATCTTGCTGTTCAGCTCTTGCTCTCTAAATCAGCTATTAAACAGTTTGAAATTTTAGTAGTAAATATTGAGCTATCCAGAGGACAATATCTAACTGTTGTTGGTTGCTATAGGCCCCCCTCAGCCACGTCTGACACACTTCCCTGTTTAATGCAGCTTTTATCGCAACTCCATTTTAATAAAATTGTGTTGATTGGAGATCTTCATTTACAAATCCATCCTATGTCTGCTGCCCTCTTATTTAACATCTTGCCTATCTCAGAATCAGTCCACCTACAATCTACGGTCCCAGGACTTCATCACTTTTTCCATCCCTTCAGTCCGTACTGAGTGTGGCAAAAAGGCCTTCTCTTACTCAGCCCCCTCAACCTGGAACAAGCTTCAGCAGCGCCTAAAACTGTCCAGTTTGATTTCCCTTGCTAGTTTTAAAGTACTGTTAAGAGACTTAGAGAGAGCCTCTATGGTGTGTTCATGCTGACTCTCTCCCACTTTTAACTGTATTTGTTAACATATTTATTATTTTATGTTTTTTATTTTTATATTTTATTTTATTTTTTATAACTATATTGATTGTTTTATATGTATTTTATTGTGATTTATTATTGAACAGGTCACACTTGAAAATGAGATCATGATCTCAATGTGTCTTACCTGTATAAATAATGGTTAAAAAAAAAAAATAATAAATAAATAAATAAATAAAATTTCCCACCTCCGTCTAATATGTTCAGAGTAATATGCATTTGTTGTTAATAAAAATATATTGTATAATTTTGTTAGGTCTAAACCTTACACTTCAAACTATTGTTCACGTAAGTAGGAATGAGACGAGAGAGACAGCTGATGTTAGTTTTTGCTTCTGCAGAAGGGGAAACCGAGAGAAACACAGAAGTGGACAACGAGGTCCGTTTGCTGAGTTTCTGATGGCGTTCTCCGCAGTTTCTCAACTGCAGGTTGCTTTTATTAAAATTTGACACACCTCAGAAAAAGTCTGTTGCTAGGCAGATAGTGATGTCATACATAGCATAGTTTGCAACATGTTGCAAGGTCACTTGAGAAACAGGAGGATAGAGTAAATGTAACTTATTGTGGGTGCAGTTTCATGAGAACATTTTTCATTTTAACAAAAGGGAGACAAATGCTAGAGAAGGGGGAAGGCGGCATAGCAAAGCATAGACAGATATTTTTCTTTCACATATCCCTCCTGTTGTTCTTATGAAACTTCCATTATTATTCGTCCCTTGAGGGCTGAGAACAATAACTTCATTACAAGACTTAACAGTTGGAATATGGTCCAGGGAGAGGCGAAAACCCAGCAATATAATTGGGCAAAATTCCTCTACCGTCCCTCCATGTGGAGCGAACACCCGAAGGCCTGGAGCATAAGCAAAAACAGTGACTTTACACAGCATAGTCATCTTGATCTCGCTGTTGCAGTTGAGCATACATAACCTGGTTATAATGAGAGAGGCTATTTCCAATCATTCTCTGAACCATAGCTTGAACACAGGGTATAACACAGCAAAGAATTATGAAAATCACAACTAGCATGATTATAGATGGCATAGCTATTTTAAGCAAAATCTGCCACCAGGCTCCAATGGAGAACCATGACGTCCAAGGGGCTGGCCTTGCCCCTGGAGTGTGGTCCGCTACATATTTCTGGAGGTCATGTAGATCATCTAATGCCTCCTGGATGCCTTGTCCGTCTGTGTGGTTTGTCACGAAGGTGCAACAGGTTTTTCCCACTATAGCACAGACTCCGCCCTGAGAAGCCGTGAGAAGGTCAAGCACCATACGGTGCTGAACAAAGATGTCTCTGATATTACCGAACTCAGACTGAGTGGCAGTTTCAAGTTTGGTGGTGGCATTGATGAGTCTCAATAACCCATATCTGTTGATTTCAACGTGGGCACGTACTTCTGCCACACCTATCCAAGGAAAAAGTGACTGAGCAAATTTTGCTCCCCCGCCCCAAATGCGGAACTCATAGGGAACCCCAGTGTCGGTTGTCATTCCCCAAAATGTAGGAGAAGGGAAGTCACCGTTTTCAGTTTGTGTGTGTCTCTCTTGGTTCTATGGTGGGGGTGATGACTCACCTCTTTCATCACAATGGTGTGGTCAGTAAGAGCTGCTAGGGCACAGAGACCTCCCCAGTTGGCAGGAAGAGAGGCATACGCATTATGACCACAGACCCAATACCAATCTGCTAAAACTCTGGAACCTTTAGGACCTGGGAAAATGGAGGAACAGTTAGATCCCTCTATTCGGTGACTCGCATCTAGTGCACAGGCTGAACTCCGGTCCTTACTGATACTCCTACAGGCAGAGTTGGTCAGACACAGAAGACACTTATGTTCATTATTATAGGGGCAGAAAGAGTAGGTCTGGTCGCACCTTCCTTTTGGGGTTTCACCTACTTTTACAGTTCCATTTCCCTTTACACAGTATGCAAACAGCGTACTCACCAACACCACATGATTGGACAGGGGAACACCTAGTTGTGGAAAACCAGTTACGTCAGTCAACATGTCACACTTTTCTCCCCGAAGAGGAGTTCTTTCTCTAGTTGTTAAGTTAAATGGCAGATTATAATTTGCTTGGGAGAGTGTTTTGTTGTTCCCTGGGTGGGTGGATAATGCTACAAGACAGGATGTCTTCTCTCTTGTCAGATTGTATGCATACAATGTTGATACAGCAGACGTTGGCAAATGAGTACACACATAACAGTTTGTCATATTTAGATTGGATGCGGTTAATTTTGCATGTTGCCACCACATGTTGGTAGCGAATGGGTGAGTCGCTCCTGCTTCACTGAAGATCATCCGACGTTCTCTGGTGTGCTGATGGTCAGTCTCAGTTGTGACTTTTGGTAGGGTGACCAACCCTAGGCCCAAATGGCCAACATTGTTCCACCTGCAACCCACTTCATTGTGGTCGTAGCAACGCCCAGTCAGAAAACTGTAAGAACGCTGTTGATGTCTGATCGGCGCAGTGCCCAGCCGAAGCTGTCAGAACACTGTTGTAGTCTCTGCTTACAAGAGAAGTCCTGCGTCTGGACGATCTGGGAGATCAGATGGACCTTACCTCGTGGCAGGTGAGTAGACGTCAGTTGGTTTCTTCAGCGGACAAGGGTTTTGATACCGTCCGACTTCCAGTCTACTCAGAGGCGGTCTGGAATGGAATCACCAACTTGCAGTGAGACTGGTGAATCCACGTGGATCTCTCAGCTATCTTGACTGCGGTGGGTGTGGTTAACAGCACGGTGAATGGACCCTCCCAACGAGGTGCACTCCAACTTTTCTTTTTCACCACCTTCACAAGGATCTGGTCACCTGGTTTCAGCAGGACCTGTTCAGGGGACAAAGAAGAGAGCGGCAGCTTACATGCACTTTGAACCTCACGTTCCTGGAACATCTTTGGCATCCAGGTGCTCAATGGATCTGCCACTCCCTCTACCTCAGAGACTAGCTTTCCCTCCCACATTGGCAGTCTAAATGCCCTCCCATGTACTGCCTCAAATGGTGTCAACCCATTAGTAGAGGGTACTATGTGCATATATGTTTTCACCAATGAAATACACTCTGGCCATGGTTTGCCTGTTTCTTCCATGGTTTTTCTTAGTCTGCCTTTTACTGTCCCATTGGTTCTTCCTACTAACCCAGCTGACTGTGGATGATATGCACAATGATTTTTTAGGTTTATGCCTAAGTGTTTGGACATCTGCTGTACTACAGAGTTCACAAAATGGGGACCGTTGTCACTCCACAAAACTTCTGGAATTCCAAAGTTTGGAATAATGTCTTTGCACATGGCTTTTGCTACTGTTAGAGCATCTGCTTGCTTGGAGGGCACTATTTCTACCCATTTTGTTAGTGAATCTACTAATACTAGACAGTACTTGTATGGTCCACTTCTTGACAGTTCAATGAAGTCCATGTGCATCACTTGGAAAGGATATTCTCCTCTCGGTGTCTGACCTCTTTTGGGTCTGATGTTCCCTTGTGAGTTGTGTTTGTAGCATGTCAAACAGCTTCTACAAAAATTTTTGTAAAAGTTATTTAGTCCTTTGGTTGCGTGGAATATTTCCTGTGTCAGTGTTACCATCCCTCCTGTTGAGACATGGGTTACCCCATGGCTCAATTTAGCTGCTACAGGAAACAAACTTCTTGGCAGACAGGGTTTTCCTTGCACTTTGAGTACACCATCTGCGTCGACTTGGGCACCTGCTGCTGTCCATTGGTTTTTCTCCTGTTGAGAGGCTTGTTGTTGCATATCTTGAAGGACTTCATGTGGTATGGGCATGTTTTGTTGGTGTTCGGTTGAGACCAGTAGTTTAGTCCTCTGGGCTGCAGCTTTAGCAGCCAGATCAGCTTTGTGGTTTCCTTTACTTATGCGGTCATTGGGTTTAGTGTGGGCTTTGCATTTACATATTGCTACGACTCTGGGTAATTGGACTGCAGCGATTAAGTCAGTCAACAGACTGGCATGTTCTACAGGTCTGCCTGTTGCAGTTTTCATTCCTCTTCTTGCCCATTGTGCAGCAAATGTATGCAGAGTGGAAAATGCATACTGGCTGTCTGTGAAGATGGAAACTGAGCGATCTTTGAACAGCTGGCATGCTCTTGTTAGGGCTACAAGCTCTGCAGCTTGGGCTGAGATTTTGCTTGACAGGGGATTTGCTTCAATTTCCTCGTCATCTGTGACCACAGCGTAACCTACGAGATTTTGCCCTGTGGATGATTTGGATGCAGACCCATCCACATATACGTAAGTGCTGTCCGGTACAGGGGTGTCTCCCAGGTCTGGTCGTGGTTTGCAACATTCAGAGGTCCGTAGCTCACATTGGTGCGGGTCACCATCTTCAGGGGTTGGTAGAAGCGTAGCTGGGTTTAACGTTTAATCGCTTTATTTCTAAACGGGGTTGTGACAACAGGAGAGTCATCACTCCCAGATGACGTGCAGGGGACATGAATGCCATGTTAGCTGAGGTCAGCAAGAGTTCTACTGCATGAGGGACCATTAACGTTAGAGGGTGGAACAACACCAATTCAGCTGACATTTGGACTGCCATGGCAGCTGAACACACAGCTTGCACACAATGGGGAAGGGCTGCTGCTACTGGGTCTAACCGCTTGGAGTAGAAGGCGACTGGTTTGAGCCTGTCTCCCTGACTCTGCAGCAACGCTGATGTCATGAACCCATTCTTACAGTCAACTATTTGTATGAATGGTTTGTGGTAGTTGGGCAGACTAAGGACGCTTGAGTTTACCACTATGTCTTTTACCCGTGCGAATGCTACTTCTGCATCAGGTGTCCAGGTTATTGATTCAGTCAGGGCTATTTCGGTGCCATACACTATGTCTAGGAGGGGTTGAGTTTCCTGTGCATAGTGTAGAATCCATGCTCTGCAGTAGTTGGTGAGTCCTAGGAATGCTAGCATCTGTTTCTTGGTGGTGGGTTTGGGGCATTCGCTAACTGCTTTTCTCCGGTCATCTGTAAGTCTTCTTCCGTCTTTGGACAGTCTGTGACCCAAGAAGGTGACCTCAGGTAAACACAGTTGCAATTTCTTCCTTGAGGCTTTATTTCCAGTTTCAGCCAGGTGGCACATCAATCTTCGGGCTTCTGTCAGATTTTCCTCAGGGGTGGGGCTTGCTATCAGAATGTCGTCCACATAAACCAATATTTGGGTCCTCCCTTGTGGCTGATGTGTGCTGAGACAGCGGTTTATCTCAAGGGAATAGATGGTCGGGCTCTCACAATACCCCTGTGGCAATCGAGTGTAGGTGTATTTTTTTCCTGCGAAGGTGAACCCAAACCAGCCTCGTGCCGACTTGTCCAGAGGAATAGAGAAAAATGCATTGCTGAGATCAATGACGGTGAACCACTTTTGACATAGTTTAAAATGTTCAGGAGAGTGTGTGGGTCTGGAACACAAGGTGCGCGGGATTGGACTGCTTCATTTATCTTTCTTAAGTCATGCACCAGTCTCCAGTTTCCTGATTCTGCCTTCTTGACAGGAAAAATGGGTGTATTGCATTCAGATGTGTTGTCTTCCACCAGAACTCCAGTTTTGAGCAGATCTTCAATTACTGGTCTTATTCCTTCAATTGCATCAGGTTTCAATGGGTACTGGCGGATACGTGGCCTATGTGATGTCTTTGGCGTTATGGTGACTGGGCTAGCAGTAGTCATCAATCCCACATCGGTCTTAGTTGTGGCCCAAAAACTGTCTGGTATCCCTTCAAGTCCATCTTGTGAAACCATATGCCATGTTGTAGATCATTCACCATTAGATGTCAGGTGAACTTTGGGTGAAGTGGTGGTGACCCAATCCAGTTTGACTCTCCTGGTCCATGCATTGTCAGTGTGGGTGCACACCTCCTCACCATTCTTTGTCCTCCTCCAGTATGGCGCTGGCAGGTTATACATACGTTTGGCTTCTGCTCCTGTGTCTTTCCACCTCCCTCCGGGCTTTTTTGACAGTGTGATGTGGGGGTGGCCGTTTCCCCATTCATTCCATAGTTGCTGAGCGTCTTTGGATAGGGTGATTTGAGCCCAGGACAGACCATCATGTGTCCAGAAAACATATGGGATGTGCACTCTTGGGGGGCCCATCTGGAGAAAACGCTTTTTTACGTCGGTGGCCCTGCAGTCCCACTCACCAAACCTCATAGTGACATGGAGGGGATAGTCATTCTGAGGAATTCCATTGGGTGGGATTCTACATTGTAATGCTTTGACTACCGATGATGGGCCTGTGGGACACAGATCTAAAGTGTAGAATGGGATAGGCTTTCCATTTCCCTTGAGGATTTGAATGTGGCACTCTGACCCTTCCTGTTTAACGGCTTTCATTCCATCTTCAGTTGGTACAATGGCCAGATTGAGTCTTATGAGGAGGTCCCTTCCTAGCAGGTTGGCTGGGCAATGAGGGCTCAGCACAAAAGGTGCTTTGTGACATGTCCCATCTGCTTCTTCCACTACGGTGGATCGTGATATTGGGAGCCGTTGGTCTGTACCTGCTGCAGCTATGACGATTATGGTTCTCCTTCCAGGTACCAGTCCAGGGACTTTTTCTCTTATCACAGAGCGGTCTGCGCCACTATCACACAAAAATTTCACTGGTGTTCTCTGTGGTCCCACTTTCAGTACTATATAGGGTCGGAGCTGTTCAGCTTAATTCAAATGACAAATTTGGGTCAGATCTAATATTTGCATATGGTTGTCTTTTTCCTCAGGTTCCTCTTCTGGGCTATCCTCTGAGTCTGAATTGGTTCCTTTGGAGTCCTCATTCTGGCGTCATTCCCGATTGTCACTGTGACGTGGTTGGTGATCCGGGTTGAATGGTGGTGGCTTTGACCTTTGGGGTGGCCTTGACCTTTGGGGTTCCTCACAGTCTCTTGCGTAGTGTCCTGTTTTTCCACAGCTATAGCATCGGTCATCTCTTTTCTGGGGTTTGCCTTTTCCTCCTTTGCCTTGGAATCTTCTGTCTTGCCTCTGTCTGGGCCAGGTTCCCTGTTGGTAGAACACTTTCCCAAGGGTCTTGTCATCGCTGTCATCCTCAGTGGCTATGGCAGCCAGGGCTCCGACCACACCCTGTACAGATCCAGTTTTCTTTTTCTTCAGGCCTGCTTCAGCATGTGTGGCCCAATCCAACAGTAAGTCTCTGTTCAGGGTCCGGTGGGTCACGCAGTACTTGGTGATGAACTCATATACGTCAGGTCTGAGGCCGTTCTTCAGGTGTTGAAGCAGGTTTGAGGACCAGGGGCTTCCTTCAGTAGAATCCTCAACCATGCCGCTGTGGCTCCTGAAAACCCCCTCTAGTCTTGCTGCATATTCATATGGGTCCTCTCCTGGCTTCTGTCTGGTGGCCACAATAACTCCATAGTCAGCTTTGGGACTGAAGGTGTCTCTTACTTTACCAGTCAGCGTGGTTATCTGTGCTTTTAGTAAGTCTCCAGGTGGCAGTGGTTTTCCATCCGCTCCAATGGGGTTCCATGTGCCCTTTACTCTGGCCCAATGGTGTCCCAGGCTTCTCTTCAGCACTTTTTCTACTTCATGCCCATTCAGACTGAACCCCTCACATAAGTCTTTAAAATTCTGGATCCAATCTGTAGGTGTTTTTACTGGGTCCCCCAACCCTTTCACTGCGTCTGCATAATCATTATCTGCCCAGGGCCTGTATACAGAGATGGAGCTGTTTCACTTCGTGTTGTGCTGGGAAGGGGAGGTGCAGTTGAAAGGGGAGGAGGTGGAAGCGGTGCTGGGACGGTCCCAGATGATCTCTCTCCTGCAGCTCCGGCTGCAGCTCTCTGTTGTGTGTTCAGTGATTCACGCTTCTCCTGCAACCATTGTGTGTGCGGACTTCTCATCACAGGCCTTTTTCTTTCCTTGTTTTCTTCTAATTTTCTCTGTACCCCTTTAATCTCCATGACATTAAAATTTCCACTCATATTATATTTCTTCCTCCATTTCTTACAGTAGGTGCACGCACCTGGTTGCTGCTTTAACATGAATTTAGTGTCTGCAGGCACATCTTTGCTCTGGTCTGCCCCCATGTTCACAACAGCTTTCAGCTTTTTATGTTACACGCTTCACCTATTTTATGTGTTTTGGTCCAGTCGATCAACACCTAGGGTGTTCTAATGACTGGAAAGTTTTCAGACAGGACAGTGAATCAAATTCCCTTTTGTGGTAAGTCTCACTTCAACTCTTTCGAGTGGAGCTTCTTGCCTTTGCATCCACAAAAGTCCACTGTTTGTCCCCTGTCTATTTTAGTATGAGGTTAAATACCAAGTGGTATCTTCACCTCCAATCACACTCACATTCACTCTTTTAAGTTTATTACACCCAAGGTCCCTTGTTACTCATGTGTGTATATGCGTTTATTTGTCACCTATCTTTATAGGGATGTGCTTTGATGACTCACAGGATTTATTTATTTCTGGTCTTGTTGTCCAGTGGAAGGACAACTCACAGTTATCTCTTACTCTATTGATTCTATACTAAGTTCTGGCCAACTGGGAGATATGACATGCTATGTTCCGAGTTCCCAGTCTGTGTGGCTTAGGACTAGTTCTTTACCACGACACCAGAACTTTATATATCTGTAATTTGAGTTTTCATCTACTAAAATGCAGAACCTTGGATGCAATACACCAGAAACCACCTTATTCCAGTCTCTCGTCAGAGCCTGGTTTCACAGTTTTTTTTATCAACCAACATCACAGGACAACCCAATCACATTTACACAACTTATTTTATGATAGCAAAGACCCCGTCTTTCTACCGAATCCCAGACTCGGTACTGACTGCACTTTTTTATGATAGCAAAGACCCCGTCTTTCTACCGAATCCCAGACTCGGTACTGACTATCGGACCCCGGGCCTACGATAACATTAGCTGCACATCAGCATCATTTCACAATGCCCCAGACATTAAAAGCTGCACATCAGCATCATTTCACAATGCCCCAGACATTAAAAGCTGCACATCAGTATCATTTCACAATGCCCCGGACATTAAAAGCTGCACATCAGTATCATTTCACTATGCCCCAGGCAATAAAAGTTGCACAATACCCCAGGCATTAACTGTGAATATTGAGGTTGTCCTACCGTCTCATCGCTCAGTCCCCAGTCCGTCGGGATCCGTCACTGGGCTCCGGGGCGGCGCCGGACCAATCCTAGGGCCCCACCATCCAAGGTCAGGTGGCTGTGCACAGATTCAGGCCAACTTGGTCCTGCGGCGTCCCAGGGCGCAGGTCTTGGATCCCGGGTTTCGGCACCAGAAAAAATGTTAGGTCTAAACCTTACACTTCAAACTATTGTTCACGTAAGTAGGAATGAGACGAGAGAGACAGCTGATGTTAGTTTTTGCTTCTGCAGAAGGGGAAACCGAGAGAAACACAGAAGTGGACAACGAGGTCCGTTTGCTGAGTTTCTGATGGCGTTCTCCGCAGTTTCTCAACTGCAGGTTGCTTTTATTAAAATTTGACACACCTCAGAAAAAGTCTGTTGCTAGGCAGATAGTGATGTCATACATAGCATAGTTTGCAACATGTTGCAAGGTCACTTGAGAAACAGGAGGATAGAGTAAATGTAACTTATTGTGGGTGCAGTTTCATGAGAACATTTTTCATTTTAACAAAAGGGAGACAAATGCTAGAGAAGGGGGAAGGCGGCATAGCAAAGCATAGACAGATATTTTTCTTTCACAATTTACTTGTTATTTTCCTGTCTTCGTGACTTATTTGTGTTATGAGAAACCTTTCTATAAAAGTAGGTCTTATCAGTTTTCCCCATTCTTTATGTGTCGTCAGAAAAGATCTCAGCTGTAGATATCTAAAGAAGTCTGTCTTGGGAAGATCAAATTCATTTTTCAACTGTGTGAAAGTTTTTAATTGACCATCTTCGACTAACTGATATAAATATTTAAGTCCACAATCTGACCACTTCTTAAAACCAAGGTCCATATTGTTAGGAATGAAGGTCCTCATAAGTCCAATATTTGATAATGGTGAAAGTGCCTCTGGCAGCCCAAAGGTTAACTGTATTTTCTTCCAAATCCTTGACGTGGTTTTTGTCCATTCAGCCATTTCTTTTACCGAGGTGTCTAGGAAGGCAAAATTTTCTAGAGGTTCTGGGCACATACTTTTGTCAATATTGAGCCATCGTGTAAAAGTATCATTGTGGATCCAGACTATGAGTGGCTTCATCTGTGCAGCCCAAAAGTAATATCTTAAGTTTGGAAGTTTAAGCCCCCCATCTGGTTTCAGTGACTGTAAAGTTTTGAGTCTGACTCTAGGGTGTTTTTTCTGCCATATAAATTTTGATAACATTTTGTCAAGGTCATCAAAAGTTCTTTTAAGAATTTCCACAGGTAACATCTGAAATAAATATAATAGTCTGGGCAAGACATTCATACGGACACTTTCTACACATTGCTAATGCGTCGGATTAATTTACTGTAATTTGCTTCACGCAAGTTATGTAGGGATTGAGGTATGTAGATACCAAGGTATTTGATGCCTTCTCGAGGCCATTTAAAGCCACTGTGCAACTTGACATTTTCTGGGACCAGGCTGTTCACATCCATTGCCTCTGTTTTGTCTACATTAACTTTATACCCAGAGTAATATCCATACCCAGAGATGAGTTTCTTAAGATATGGTATAGTGAATGTAGGTTCTCATAAGTACAGTAATACGTCATCCGCATATAATGGTATTTTGTGTTCTTCTCTGTTTATTATAATTCCTTTTATGTTATTATCATTTCTAATGAGCTGAGCTAGTGGTTCAATGCTAATAGCAAACAACAGAGGTGACAAAGAGCAGCCTTGTCTGCATCCTTGTTCTAGTGTGAATCTCTCTGATCTGCACCCGTTAACCCTAACAGCTGCCTGTGGGGATGAGTAGAGTGTTTCTATCCAATCCATAAAATTAGGGACAAATTTGAACCTTTTTAATGTTTGAAATAAATTAAGACAAGACACCCTATCAAACGCCTTTTGTGCATCTAATGATATGATTACTGACTCTGATTTATTGTCTTTCTGATGGGTTATTATGTTTAATAAGTGTCTTA
This sequence comes from Hirundichthys speculiger, assembly GCA_018398805.1. Lineage (NCBI taxonomy): Eukaryota > Metazoa > Chordata > Actinopteri > Beloniformes > Exocoetidae > Hirundichthys > Hirundichthys speculiger. The sequence goes on along the minus strand of JAGFBZ010000301.1, from coordinate 238,283 downwards.
TGTTATCTCCATAATATCATCCAGAGATGAATCCCGTTGGGTCTGGGTGGATGATTTGGGTGATTATCTTGTTGAGACGTCTAGCTAGAATTGCTGTCAGTATGCACAGGTCTCCATTCAGCAAAGAAATTGGTCTATAAGACTGACAGTTGGTAGGGTCTTTGCCCTCTTTATGGATAACTATGATGGTTGCCTCAGTCCAAGATGGTGCCATTGTCTTGGACTCTTGGGCATGTCTGTATGCCTTTAGCAACAGGGTTGTCAGCAGGTCTTGAAAGGTTTTATAAAATTCGTTTACAAATCCGTCTGGGCCTGGACTTTTGCCATTCTTAAGTGATGAGATCACCTGTTTTATCTCAATTTCCTGAATTGGCTTATCTAATTCTTCAGCTGTTGAATTTGGCAGTTTAGTTAAGTGTATATGTTTTAGGTACTCCGAACTTGCAGCCTGTTTGATGAACGTCTTTGAATGGCTTTCCTGCCTTAGCAATCATCTCACTCGCCACGTAGCTAGCTTCGACTGCCGCATCACTCTCTTTCCTTGCTTTCTTGAAAAAAATCTTGTTGCCTCAGTAGACATGTTTTAAGTTTGGTAACCCGGTTCTCTCGCTCATTTCCCTGGTATTTTGCACACTCAGCATGTCTAGTTGAGTAATGACATCTGATGTTATACTCCTTGTGCACCGCAACTTTATCTGTGCATATTAGACAGATGTCGGGATGCTCCTGTGCTCAACAAAAAAATATTCCGTCTCCCACTTCTCCTGAAATTGTCTGTGCTCATCACCAACCTTTCTCTTCACAGCAGGCTTTGAAAAAGACATGACTGGGGCTTGGTGACAAAAAACGTATTTGCACTGGGTGACAAGATATATTTTTACTCCAGTCGGTGACACTACCGAAACACGTTTCAAGGGACTAATCTTGCTAATTTGTGGTGTTGTCACGAGCCTGATCTATGGTAGCCCACAAGTGTTAAAAATATAGAATGCCCAGGGCAACAACTCACGCAGGTACATGTGAGGAAAAAAGCGCGGGCCGCACTAACGCCAAACTTTGATTTCAAGTAGGGGGCCACAAAATATTGTTCAGCGGGCCACAAGTGGCCCCCGGGCCACGAGTCTGAGACCCCTACTCTAGCCAATTTACTTATAGCTAACCATAACTCTAACCCAGGCCTAATCCAAACCCTAACCCCAATCCAAACCCCAACCCTGAAACTTAACCCTAACCCCAACCCTAACCTAAGACTCAACCCCAAATTCCCAACCCCAACCCTTAACCCTAACCCTAGCCCCTGACCCTAACCCTCAAACCCTAACCCTAACCCTCTAACCTTAACCCTAACCCCTTACACTAACCTTAACCCCCTGGAGGGGGGATCAGTTCCTCTACCCTAACCCTAACCCTAATTTTAACCCTAACCCTAACCCCAACCTCAACCCCAACCCTGAATTATAATCCCAATCTCAGTCCCAACCCACAATCACAATCCCAATTTGGCCTCAATTATGATGTTAGACAAAAGCATAATGTATAAATAAATAATAAATTACTAAATAATATAAAAAGACATATTGATATTTAAAATTATTTCTAAAAACATAAATAGTTAATATGGGTAGGTTAAAATCATAATTTACAATTTCCAAAATTTTAGAATCAAAAATGAAGTGCACATAAGGGTTTTTCTTAAAAACATTATTTGATGATAAGTTTAACTTCTCTGTAAAAAAAAAAAAAAAAAAAAAAAACTCTGTGAGGGGAGGGTATAAATAGAGGGGAGGAGGGAGCAGCTCCCATTCTTGCTCCAGCTCTCAGAGAGTACAGATCTGCCCAGCCTGAAGAAGACCCTATACGGGTCGAAACGTTGCATGGGCACATATTTATTTAGATTTTGAACACATTTATTTTGATTTTGATCAATTTTATTTTTTTGATTTTATTTTAGAATTTTTTTACACTTTTATTTTAATCAATTAGATTAATTAAAATAGATTAATTAATTAAATTAATTAATCTTTTAATTTATAGAATATAGAAAACATACATATAAATAAATAAATAAATAAAAACAACTATGTGGAACGACAGCTGGACAGCCGTTCGCTACAGATGCGGTCGGTTGGACCGCAGGCCATTCCAGCCCTACCAGGGGAGTGGTGCCAGGACTGGCAGAGGGACGGACCGTGCGCCCTCTGTCCCCTATTGGAGACAGGCCCCTATCCCTCAGCCAAACCCTAAAACCTAACCCTATCCCCTAACCCTAACCCCCAACCCCCACCCCCACCTAATTCTTTCATTCCTTACCCCTAACCCTCATCCCCACCCTCCCCCTTTCCTACTCCTTTTATTTTCTAAACCCAACGCTAACCCTAACCCATCCATTCTCTAACCCTAACACACCCCTACCACCCCATTCCACTTTTCTATTTCCTAACCCATTCTCATCGAAAAAAAAACCCTACACCACACCAACACCCAACACACGTTCATATCAAGGGGCCCTGGCCGTGTTACACACACCTGATACTCAAGGGGCCTCCATACCCCACTCGCAAGCACCTTACTCTCAAGCATACCTCCCTTCCCCATACCTCACCCGCACACAACTGATACTCAAGGGACCACCAAATCCCATTTGCATGCACCTTACAACCCAGGGGCCACCAAACCCCACCTACACACACCCTATACCATACTCAAACCCCCCCTCCTGCTCTCTTGATCTCTACCTGCACCCACTAGCCACCTACGAAAACACAGGATTCATCTTCGAATCCAACGCACCCACAGGGACAACTTCCTAACAGAACTGTCCGCACGCTACACAGCACATCTTATACTCAATAGCCTTGGCTGGCCCAAGTGCGCTTACACCATGCATACCACAAAAAGTGAATAGTACGGCGAATGAGCCCCAACTGGACTTCGTAGTCATGTGCAAAAACAAACCTACTCCACATTTTCAGGACGTCATCAGACAGTGGAAGGAACAGAGTTGGCCTTATCTTGATTTAGTAGAATCTGCACCCAAAAAGAGGAGTTTATGGGTGCAGTTCAAGTTCTTTTTAAGACATATGAGGGGTTACTCAAGGACCTTCTTACGTAGATGCCTTCGGACCTTTGAAGCCCGGAATATTAAGGAATCCATGTCCATTATTCCCCTTATAACAACAAATTCCAGAACAAACACAAGGATTAATACAAAAATTAGGACGAATTACAAAACTTTCATTCAGGACCAAGGTATATTGCCAAATCACCGCATCATTTTAGCCTACAATAGGAATAAAAATCTAAGAGATATGATGGTAAAAGCACAGTTGCAGGATCCAAAAACAAATATTTTGTCAAAACAATTCCGCCAATTAAAATTTATTCAAAATTTGGTTACAAAACAGATTTTCAGGATTTCCCAAAATTTCACTACTAATTGTGTATGTTATCCTTTGCTCTAAGTGTGGTACTAAATACATTGGAGAAACTAAAAACAGTATTTCTGTGTGAATGACGCAACATAGATACAACATAAATAATAAAAAAGAAATCCACACACTGTTAGTTAAACATTTTATTTTACATGGTTTGTTATCTGCCGAGGTGGCAGGTCTCCAAAGCAATTCCTCCTGGACGGATTATGAAAGGAAAAAAGTAGAAAGGAAATGGATTTATTGGCTGGGCACAAAAGAACCAAATTGATTAAATATTAAATACAATTAATTGGACTAGAATACCCCTAAATTTACACTCCCTCTGATTCTAAAACCGGACCCCAAGCTCTGAACCCCAGTCTTGACCCCAACCCAAGCTTTAATTCCTAACCCTAACCAAACCCCTACCCTGGTTCCTGTACCTATCCCTAACCCTAACCCCCACCCCCCAACCCTAACCCCAACCCCAGTCCCTAACCCTAACCCTAATGGGGGGGAGGGGGCGCTGGGGGATGGACCGTACCAAACTGCTTTGGTCATTGGACTGTCACAGGGAGCGTCATCAAGATAAAACTCTCAACACACCTAACCCTAAGATTTTAGAATTATGGTTAAATACAAATAAAATTGAATTGAATTAAATTAACCAGTTAAAATAAATCATTTTAATTACAAGTTATGAGCACTGCTATACACATCCAGTCCTTATTTATACATCTATGTGGTGTTCACGTCCGTCAGAGGCTCTTCTAACGTCAGCGGTTTGAGGACATCTGAAGACATGAACATAGACAACAAACACTGACAATAAATAGAGTTTTAATGAATAATTATGTGCTGTTAATATATCCAGAATACATAAACATAAGTGGACAAATAACAGGATACATTTTTTCATACTTGGATTCTGGTTTCAAGTATGGAGATGTTTTATAGCATCAGATACGCTGCAGTGCTTTCTTGGCAAATGGAAGAATTGTCACATGAATAGCATAGAAGTTAACTGGAAGAATCCCATCATGCAGTTCAACAAGTCGCAGGTAACTTTGGTATCATATCAACCAAACAACGCATATTAGTTCATTTACAAAAGCTGAAGAAAAAGAGCAGGATCTGCATCAGTTGGACCTGGAAACGGTCAGGTGTGTTTAAAACATGATGATCTTTCCTGACAGGACGACACTTTGATCTGGTTCTGGTACCAGAACTTCTGATGAGCCTGAGTTCAGATTGAATGATGCGAATCTACATTTCTGAGAAGATTTCAGCTTGGAAATGGTTATGACAATCACAACTCAGTTATGGAGCTGAAATATGTCCCTCCAGCAGATCCAGGACGGATCGGTGTAGATCATCAGATCCAGGACCGATCAGCGTCGATCAGCAGATCCAGGACCGATCAGCAGATCCAAGACCGATCAGCGTCGATCATCAGATCCAGGACCGATCAGCGTGGATCGTCAGATCCAGGACCGATCAGCATCAATCAGCAGATCCAGGACCGATCAGCAGATCCAGGACCGATCAGCGTCGATCAGCAGATCCAGGACCGATCAGCGTCGATCGTCAGATCCAGGACCGATCAGCGTCGATCAGCAGATCCAGGACCGATCAGCAGATCCAGGACCGATCAGCGTCGATCAGCAGATCCAGGACCGATCAGCGTCGATCGTCAGATCCAGGACCGATCAGCGTCGATCAGCAGATCCAGGACCGATCAACGTCGCTCAGCAGATCCAGGACCGATCAGCGTCGCTCAGCAGATCCAGGACCGATCAGCGTCGATCAGCAGATCCAGGACCGATCAGCGTCGATCATCAGATCCAGGACCGATCAGTGTCGATCATCAGATCCAGGACCGATCAGTGTCGATCATCAGATCCAGGACCGATCAGTGTCGATCATTAGATCAGATCCAGGACCGATCAGTGTCGATCATTAGATCAGATCCAGGACCGATCAGTGTCGATCAGCAGATCCAGGACCGATCAGTGTCGATCAGCAGATCCAGGACCGATCAGTGTCGATCATCAGATCCAGGACCGATCAGTGTCGATCATCAGATCCAGGACCGATCAGTGTCGATCATTAGATCAGATCCAGGACCGATCAGTGTCGAGCAGCAGATCCAGGACCGATCAGCGTCGATCAGCAGATCCAGGACCGATCAGCGTCGATCAGCAGATCCAGGACCGATCAGTGTCGATCATCAGATCCAGGACCGATCAGTGTCGATCATCAGATCCAGGACCGATCAGTGTCGATCATTAGATCAGATCCAGGACCGATCAGTGTCGATCAGCAGATCCAGGACCGATCAGTGTCGATCAGCAGATCCAGGACCGATCAGTGTCGATCAGCAGATCCAGGACCGATCAGTGTCGATCAGCAGATCCAGGACCGATCAGTGTCGGTCATCAGATCCAGGACCGATCAGTGTCGATCATCAGATCCAGGACCGATCAGTGTCGATCATTAGATCAGATCCAGGACCGATCAGTGTCGAGCAGCAGATCCAGGACCGATCAGTGTCGAGCAGCAGATCCAGGACCGATCAGTGTCGGTCATCAGATCCAGGACCGATCAGTGTCGATCATCAGATCCAGGACCGATCAGTGTCGATCATTAGATCAGATCCAGGACCGATCAGTGTCGAGCAGCAGATCCAGGACCGATCAGTGTCGAGCAGCAGATCCAGGACCGATCAGTGTCGATCATTAGATCAGATCCAAGACCGATCAGTGTCGATCAGCAGATCCAGGACCGATCAGTGTCGATCAGCAGATCCAGGACCGATCAGTGTCGACCATCAGATCCAGGACCGATCAGTGTCGATCATTAGATCCAGGACCGATCATCAGATCCAGGACCGATCAGCGCCGATCAGCAGATCCAGGACCGATCAGCGCCGATCAGCTGATCCAGGACCGATCAATGTCGTCACCTTTAAGATGTTCCCCAGAAACAAAAATGCAGATGAAGATTTTCTGTGCAGCTGAGAAACACTGAAACCTGTGACTATCCCTTATAATCAATAAGTCTGATCGACAGCTTGTAGTTACATTCAACAGTCATTTACGTGAAGATTGAACTGATGTTCACCTCTAATCGATTCATCTCAGCAGATTCAACTGAAATGTTTTCATGCAGAGAAACAAAATAAAAATACACAAATTATTTACCTTTTAAAAGCTCACGTTTTCAAGCTGCTCCAGTCTGATGTTTAACTCTTTAGTCCTTTTTCTTCCGCTGGTTCTTCCAAGTTCACGTGTTGACCTGGAGGAATCAGTCTTTCAGACATTTTTCTCCTCTGATCAGATAATTCTGATCAATCACCCAGAACAGTCAGGAGCAACTTCATCTTCCTCGTACAGACAGAACATCCTACAGCACCACTAAAGTTCTGCTTCATCTCCAACTTCGGTTTCATCTATTGCTAAAATTTCTTCACTTCAACAGGAAAACTCAAGATTTACACCAGTAATCCCAGTAAACCTTTAAACAACATGAACACATACAAAAACTTAACACAAAAATGTTTCTATAGGATAAAATAACTGAAGACTTAAAGTCTTGTCTGTGGACACCTGAGCTGCAGGTGATGCAGTGACGGCTTGTTTTCAGATCAGGGTCAGTTCTGGAGTTGAAACTCAGACAGGTTTCAACAGCTGGTTCACCTGGCAACAGGTGTGACCAATCAGAGCCCTGCACTGACCTCTGACATCACAGGTCCGGATGTCTGCAGAGCTGTACCATGACTCCACCTGCTGATGCTCAGGACGCAACAAAGCAGAAACAGAATCCTCACTAGGAGCACCTGAAGATCACGTGTGGGGTCACATGACTCCCAGAACCACCCCAGCAGGTCTGGTGGTCTCACCTGAAATGTCCATCATCAGGAGGACCACGCCAGGCGCTGCTGAACTGTGAAGCCTCGTGTCTGTTTGTTCAGGCCAAACGTTAAAAAAACTAAAGTTCAACAAGAGCACCAGCTCCACCGCCTGGCTGATAGCCAATCAAATTGCACGTGGGGCGGGACAACAGCAGGCAAGATAGAGGAAAAACCAACAACTGGTGTGTGGAATCAGCCTTTTTATTCTTATTCAACCAGTGTCAACCAGTGCCAGAGAGGCTCAACCAGCAGGACTGTTCACTGTGTCACACCTGGCAAACATCTGGCCGTCAGCCATGTCCTGGTGGGAAGACGTTTCATCTCGACCTTCCAGGTATGAGAAGATGTCAGCAAGAAGCAAAGCATCAGACACCCCCACCATCATCTGCTGTGATAATGCTCAGGTACGTCTGCAGGGAGGAAACGGGTTTCAGCTTCCTGTAACCAGGATCTGTTTCTTCTGAGACCCTCAGGCACCAACAAGAATAAATTAAACTGAAGTTGTCATGACCAACATGCTGCAGTTTTACTGATGTTTGTACACAACTGACACAAATGAACATTACAGTCCAACAAACAACTGCAAGCTTGACAATAAAAGTCTGCATGTTACCGTGGCGACTCACTCACCTGTCCAGCCATCCTGACTGTTCTCAGACACACAACAACCAGTTTAGCTTCTCCAGACTGGACTCTGTTTTCCAGGAGATGGTACCAGTGAACGCAAGCCACTGGAACAGCGTTGGACAGATATCTAACCAATCAGAGAGGCAGAGACCAGTATCAACACCTAAAACCTCCGCAGAGCAACAGGAACGCTGGTGAATAGAAACTGGTTGCTCCGAGCAGTTATCAGCGGCTCTGTTCTGAATACTGGATCTTGATTGGATGCTCCTGTATGGGTCAGACCGTAAGGCCCGCCCTCAACCTGCTGTGACTGGTTCTGGTTCAGTGCAACACACCAATGAAACCAGCTGTGAATGGGAGGAGCCAGAACCTGCTGTGAATGGTTCTGGTTCAGTGCAACACACCAATGAAACCAGCTGTGAATGGGAGGAGCCAGAACCTGCTGTGAATGGTTCTGGTTCAGTGCAACACACCAATGAAACCAGCTGTGAATGGGAGGAGCCAGAGTTTTAATAAAGTGAACAGGTGAGCAGCTGCACGGTCACATGACCTGCAGCAGAAACTCGTTAACACTGAAAAGTTTAATAACACTAATGACAACCACACCTGGCCACGTCCACAGGAACATGTCTGACAGCTGACCTCCGTAATTTTTTTGAACATAAAGAAAAACTTTCCCCTGCAGCAACAAAAACCCCACAGTAACCAGTGACCTCATGAGTGTGATGTCACGGACGAGGAAACAGGAGTTCTCTCTGTGTCTCCAGGAGTTTCCATGAGTTCCAGGTTTTCCAGGTTCTTCAGTGTGATCTGTCCAGTGAAAATGGAAGACGGAACCTGATTGGCTCTTCTCACTGTTGCGATTTGAAGCCCTGAAACTCGCTGCTCTCTGATTGGCCAGGTAGCTGGGTGATTCATTATTGCGTCTGTGTAAACGGCAGGTTTCTTCTTTCCTTCACACTTTAAAAAACAGTTCTTTCTTTTTCTGATTCACTTCCTGTCCATCTGCAGTAGCAGCTCCTTCATCACTTCCTGTCATCCAGTTTCCCTTTGATGGTCCTACAGCTGACTCCGCCTCCCTCTGATGTCAGAAGAGCAGACTCCTCCTTCGTGTTGGACTGTTGGCTAACAGAAAAACCAAACTTTATTAATGCAGCAGAGTTGAGGGTTCTTCACAGAGACAGAGAGACAGCAGAAACAGGAAACATGAGGGGGCGTGGCTATGTCCACTAACGGACCTATGCAGATTAGCTGCTGAACCAGTAAACCAACAAGGATTAGTTGTTGTACCAGCAAACCTGTAAACTGTGTCTGTGAGGACATGTTTGATGCTTTAGACATGGTTTTAGGGTTTTGGTAAAACCTAGGCTTCAGTCATGCTTAGAAATGTGTGAGAGTGTGTGTTACCTGGCTCAGGTGCTGCTTTTTGTCTCATGGTTTCTTTCTCTAGTTGAATCTCCGGCAGACTAAAGATAGACGTCGCTGAAACATTGAGTCAGAGTAGGTTGTGACATCACAGTCAGCTGACATCAAAGACAGCGTCAAATTGTGTTTCTACTTACTATCATGGAGTGACATCACTCTGTTTCCCAAGCTGCTGAAGTAACAGTGCTTCATGGACTCATCTGCAGAGATCCTTTTCCTCCCTTCAAACTAACATTTCATCAAGTTTAGTACCATTACTGTTGTTGCTGTTTAATACAGACTCTGAAATGTCCACTGACCTGCAGGAACTTTGACAACAGCTCCACTCCCTCACTGCTGAGCCTGAACAACACACAGACATCACCATCTGAGCTGTGACATCACCATGATGCAAGGGAAGACCTCTGAAGCTCATCAGACTGACTTCATACACACAAGTTCTACTTCTATTTATTTATATACAACGTGAATATGCATCATCAAGGTCAAACGTATTTATACAACACATTTATAAACAGTGATTTACAGAAAGTCAAACCTACCTGGATCATGATCTTTCAGTTTCAACAAGCTACTTAACCTGAACTGATGGAGTGAAGTTGGAAGTCACATCCTCAGATGTAATTTGACCCTCAGAAAGGTCAAAGTATCAGCACCAAGCAAAGAAAACATCTAAGGAAACTACTGAAACTGCGTTCAGAACAGTCCAACGTTATTCAGAACCATCATCTTCCAGAAAAATATCTTGAATGATTGTGATCAGCGATCACTTAAACATTTGGTGAAATCACATCCTAAAAAGAGCGTCTGTGTTTAATGGTGACGATAAGAGCATCTCCACACCATGAGGAGGGAACTGAGGAGACCAGACAGCTGTGAGCCCTGAAGAAAACCACTGATCAGTGATGCTGACTGGAGAAACAGGCTTCAGTCTGCTGGGGAGCATGAAGACTGGACTCTGGAACATTGGAAGAAGGTCCTGTGGTCTGATGAGTCCAGGTTTACTCTTATTTTATCTTTCTGGGACCATCCTCTGCAACCCTGAGAGATGGTTGTGGTGAAAATCCCACTAGATCATTATTTCCTGAAATACTCAGACCAACAATCAGGACACAGTCAAAGTCACTTAAATCCCCTTTCTTCTCCGTTCTGACGCTGATAGGGACTTCAGCAAGTCGTCTGGAAAATGGCGAGTTACTCAAGGCAGTGGTGGTTTATTTCATACACAAAATCACACAGCAGTTGGAGGCAGGACTGGACTGGGACCAGAAAGCAGCCCTGGCAGTTTTGGCTGATGCTGGGGTGTACCTGGGGGTACTGGGGTGTTCTGTAGGAGTGCTGGGGTGTTCTGTAGGAGTGCTGGGGTGTACCTGGGGGTACTGGGGTGTTCTGTACGAGTGCTGGGGTGTTCTGTAGGAGTGCTGGGGTGTACCTGGGGGTACTGGGGTGTTCTGTAGGAGTGCTGGGGTGTTCTGTAGGAGTGCTGGGGTGTTCTGTAGAAGTGCTGGGGTGTACCTGGGGGTACTGGGGTGTTCTGTAGGAGTGCTGGGGTGTACCTGGGGGTACTGGGGTGTTCTGTAGGAGTGCTGGGGTGTTCTGTAGGAGTGCTGGGGTGTTCTGTAGGAGTGCTGGGGTGTACCTGGGGGTACTGGGGTGTTCTGTAGGAGTGCTGGGGTGTTCTGTAGGAGTGCTGGGATGTACCTGGGGGTACTGGGGTGTTCTGTAGCAGTGCTGGGGTGTACCTGGGGGTGTGGTTGCTCAGTCTCTCTGCTCTGTACTGAGGATAGTTGAATGCAACAAACTCTTCATTCGTGGTGATCCCAGGCCAGCTTTGCTCTGTAGGAGTACCTGCACACAAAACACAAACACGTCAGTTTCCTGTCAGCAACACTCAAAGAAGCTGAGTAGTGATGAAACAGAAGGTGACTGGCTCTGACCCAGCAATTTAAAGATAAAATGAAGTTCCTCTTCAACTGTAGAACCAGGAAAGAGAGGACGGCCCGTTGCCATCTCGTAAAAGATGCAACCAACACCCCTGCAGACAGGCAGGTGGACAGACAGGAACAAGTCAGTAACAAGTCAGGGTTAGTAGTACACAACTGTAACCAACAGCAGGACGTACCACATGTCGATGTGGGTGGAATAGTCGGTGCTGCCCAGCAGAATATCAGGGGGTCGGTACCACAGCGTCACCACCTCATTAGAGTACGTCTTCGTAGGAATTGACTTCGCTCGAGCCAAACCTGAAACATCATCATGACATCACTGTTACAGTATTAGCTAACAGTAGAACCACACAGAACTTTATTGTTATAACACAACAAAGTACAAAGACATTTACTGAGCTTGGCTGAAATCAATGAGAAAGAAAATGGATAATAAATAGTCTTCTTTAAAAAGAGGACAGCACAGGTCTGACTCTGTTCAGGTCACAGCTAAAGCCTTATTGCAGGATATAACAAGGCCTTGAAGATTATTCCTGTTTTCTGTGCTGATGAAAAGAAATTAACACATGAACATGGATTTAGTTAAAAAAAAAAACTAAATTACAGAGCTTGTGATAAAAATACAGATGCTGATGGAAACAGCATCAACCTGTGGTGAAAGATCAATTAGTTCAACCATTAATCAAACTGACTATCAACAACAACAAAAAAGATTCTGCAGAGGTTGGTGACGCGCTTGATGACACCAAGGGATTTTACTGAGGATTCGTTCTTCAAGAACAGAGAAAGGAGACGCAAGAATGAAATAACCAGCATTTCCCAAGTCTTGAAGGATAAAACGGGAGCCTTTTGGTTTTTTTCCTAGTTCACTGCTAGCAAAGAGGAGGAGCCGGATACCAGAGTTCCCGGGCCACCTGGCTTTGCGCTTTGATACCTCGCCTCGGCAGCCTCCGACCGAGCAACCTGGCCACTTGCTCACCTCTAACCAGCTTGGATCAATGCAAATAATTGGAATTAAAAGCCACGGCCTGGATCAACACTAGGGTTGGGCACCGACAAACGATTCCAAGTAGGAATGTTACTCCGCCAGTGGCAATGTCACGTCCGTCGCCGACGGGACTTCACTCACCACAACATGGATCCCAAGAGACGCCGCTCTCGAGTTTGGCTGCATTTCAGTCCGGGAAATGATGGCTACCTGGCACAGTGAAACATCTGCGGGAAGCGTGTTACTGCCAAAGGAGGGAGCAGGACTAATATGGCAAAACACCTTCGCCTGCATGGCATCACAAAAATAAACGAGTGTAGTGTATTTAATGCACTGCGTTGCTCCCGTCGCTTCTTCGACTGCAACAGAGTCCGTCTTCATCCAGAAACTCTTGCCTTATCATCTACAGTGGTACCTCTACTTACGAACGTCTCTACATACCAAGTTTTCAGGTTACGAAACGCATCAACGGGAAAATATTGCCTCTCGTTACAAAAGAAATTTCAGGATACGAAAGGCAAAAATACAAAAAAAATATCGCAGCTCCCGATTCTATGTACATAGCTGTCGGCTCTGTATATCGGTTTGAAAGCGGTGCGTCCGAGCTAAAAGGAAATTTTAGAAATTTTTTCCAATGTTTAATCAATGAATGCTGTCACTAAACCCTGCTAACCTGCTTTAATAGATACAAAATCATCATAAGACATTGTGGTGGACATTGAATCTGTCCTCACAATTATAAAGATTTGGGTGTGCCTCTGCATCAACAACACAAGGTTCTTAAAGGTTACTCTAGCCCAACATAGTTACGGATCCTTGGGGCTTATTTTCCTAGCCACTAAATGTAATTTTTTGGGAAAAATCATCCAGAACTACGGCATAAACTTTCATTAACTTTCATAAACACCTGAGGAATGGATTAACTGGCTTTACACTGGCTTCCAGCACAGCTGTGAAGTTATGATCACCTACAATATCAGATATGAAGTAGTTCATATCTGATATTGTGGAACTGACAGCTGCTGTTTAGTTGACACAGGTTCAGAAAACTCAGAGTTCAGGGTTAATCTCTGGGTTTGTTAAACCTTCTTTCTGGAATATCTGCAGATTGATAAATCCAGTTCTGTTACACAGGGACCCGATGTTAGCAATGGTCTGCTTCATGACTGACAGATGAAAACTGTATCACCATGAAAAATGTCTACAGGTCCTGTTGGACCAAATAAAACCAAAACACACACACAAACCTGAAACCAGCCAGTGTCTGGTTCTGGTCCTCATCATCTAATTCACCTCTCTGGTCTCTGTGTTCAGATCCAGCTAACAGCTAAATCCTGAATCACCTTCACAACATACCCAGGTGGACCCGACCACCCAGCTCAGCACATCTCACCAGAACTCACCGAAATCTGCTAGTTTGAGTTCTCCTCGCTCATTGATCAGCAGGTTCTGGGGCTTCAGGTCTCGATGGAGAACTTTCCTCCGGTGACAGTACGACAAACCTCGCAGCAGCTGGACGAGAAAGAGCTGGAAGCAGAGCAGCAGAGTATTATACTACACCAGCAGGTGAGCAGACAGGTGAGCAGGAGATTCACCTCCACATGAATGGAAAGGTCATACATCACAGAGGTCACATCTGCAAAACACAAATGTTTTATGTTGACATGTCTGTCAGGTGGAGCCGACAGGTGGAGAACAAACCATTTTGGTACTGTAATGTAGAGCTGTTGGAAGAATCAGTCTAACTTTGAAATATCTGCTGCTAGGGCTGCACGATATGGACAAAAAGTCATATCTCGATATTTTTAGGCTGAATATCGATATACGATATATATCTCGATATATTTTTCCAGTGAAATAATAACAAAAAGCATGTTCTTAATTAAAACTAAATGTGAGAAATGTCAAAGGCACTTTTATTAATGTTCAACTTCAACATAAGAACATGTGCATTAAATTCACTGCTGTCAGTAAACAACATTTTCTTCAAATAAATTAGTAAGGGGAATTGCATAGCTTTAAGTCTATGACAGAATAAAGTATACAAAATGTAAACAAAAAATACTGACCAAAAATGACAGGTCAGCTTGCTATTTATGAAAGCTTCAATCCACTGAGGGAGTCAGTTTTTGTTTAGCAGTATATCTCCTCCTAAATGCAATTCAAGCATTTACTGTGGAAAATATTACTTGTGCAAACAACAGTCCAAGCACTCAACAAAATAAACATGTTCTTGGAACAATTCTACTTAGTACCATAAGCTATTAAAAGTAGAAAACTAAGAGGTAGTTATGAACATTGTGCATCTTACAGATTTTGTGCGAGAAAAATGAGCCTGTCAACACTTTCAGGTTTCAGGGATGCCCTGTGGCAGGTTACAATATTTCCACTGCAACTAAAAACCCTCTCTGAAGGGGAGCTGGTGGCTGGCACACAAAGGTACTTCTTGGCCAGTTTGCTCAGTGCTGGAAAGGCAACTTCATGTTCCCTCCACCATTTGAGTGGGTCACCATCACTCTCTAAACAGACTGACTGCAGATAGCCTGACAGTTCGTGTTCTATAGTCTCTCTCAGTGTGAGTTTGGTGCTGGTGGTAGGGCCCTCCATAAAGAAGCTAGCCAGAGATTTCTTTTTTTTTTTTTAGGATCAGGCGGCAGTGCCACAGCTCCTTCTCCTTGTTGAGTAGGGAGCTCACTCGCACATTTGCTCTGGTCCTCCTGCAAAGACTGGGCCTCCAAGATGACCCGACGTTTCAGGGCATCCATTTTGTCGCAAGAAATGTATGTGGTCCTAAATCTTGGATCCAGAAGAGAGGAGATATCTAACAGGTCACTGGTAGCTGGGTCTGCATATTTGTTGTTGAGGTAACCCACAACCTTTGTTTTGATGGCTTTACACAGCTCACTATCCCCCTCTTCAGATGCCAGGAGACGATTGTTGAACAGGTGAAGCACAGGTCTGACGTACGACAAGGTCACATAGTCCTCTCCTGAGAGAGCATCAGTAAAGTCCTGGAGGGGCTTTAGAGCTTTCTGAATTGCCTCCAGGACCTCTATGTCCTGCCAGGTAAGGACTAGAGGTCTGGTTTTCTTGTCAGCAGAAAGGACTTTAGCCAGTGCTCTTTCTTGCTCCAGGACTCTTTCTATCATTAACAGCCTCGATCCCCAGCGTGTGGCAGACTCTGTGATCAGCTGATGACCTGGTAGACCAAGTTGCAGCTGTACTTGAGCCAGTTCTTTTTTTCTTTTTTCTTCCAGCTATATGAAAAGCTGCTCACAATCCTCTTGCACAGACCAATGGCACGGGTGATGCGGGCATCATCCATGGCATATCCTTTGTATCAAAAATTGAAAAACACAATCAACCAATTACAGTTAATAGGGGTATAATAATTACTATATATGTGCATGACAATGACCTAATTTTAGACCTAATTAAAATTAAAAAAAAAAAAAAAAAATTAAGTTTTATTCTAGATTTATTTGCATTGCATTAACACATGATTTATCCCATCAGTTTGAGATCAAATTTAGAGATTTAGAAAAATTTATTAAAGACTTAAATCCAAGTTTAAAATGGTGTAGATGATTTTTTTTTACACCATACATAAACCTTTTTAGACTGAATTTTGATGAATTGTGATTCATAAAAGAAAGCACTGAAACTATTATTTTAAGTTATGCTCACTATGTGATCAAAGTAGTCCATAGTAAGCCTGTTGTATCTTTGCAACACTATTATTATTTTTAAAGAATAAGCCAACAATAATTCACTCACCAATGGCCAGATGAAGTCTGTGACCAAAACACTGCATCCTGAGCCACTCGTTGAGTTGCAACGCTTTGACAACATTAGTCCCGTTGTCAGTGGTTACGGCCACTAGCTTGTCTGGGTTGAGCTTCCAGCTTGAGAGCACGTCCCGCAGAGCTTCCGCTATATGTTCCCCGGTGTGGTCTTGGGGAAAGTAGCTTGTCTGAAGACATGCAGATTTTATATTCCACTCATCCATGTAATGAATTGTTACACACATGTATGGTTCACAGGTCCGGCTGGACCACATGTCGGATGTCAAGCAAAATGTGAAACTTTGGCGAGGCGGGCGTCCATGCTGGCTCGTACTTCGTTGTACATTTTTGGTAGCACTTCGTTAGCGAAATAATTTCGTCCAGGAAGCTGGTATCTGGGTTCAGCTACTTTAATCATCTGAATAAAGCCAGCCTGTTCCACTGTAGCGATGGGAGCCATGTCTTTAGCGATGTGGTAAGCTATAGCTTCCGTGATGTCGCGCCACTTCTTACTCGTTTTATCAAAGGTGGCAGTACGAGCGAGTGTGTTTTCCAGCGTGACTTGTTTTGCTTTTGGGTTGGACCGGTCTAACTTTACCTTTTGACTTTCAGCACGTAGTTTAAGACATTCTTCATATTCGACTGCATGCCGTTGTTGTAAATGGTGATACAAATTGGTCGTGCTCGAACCCTTTGCCTGGACGGGTTTTCGGCATTGTCTGCAGAATATATTTTTCTGCTCCACATCGGAAACCTGGAATCCAAACCATCTCCATATGACTGACCCATTGCTCCTTTTCTTGGAAATGAGCTCCTCTTCAACTACTTCTCCTGAGTCAGATGCCATCGTTGTAAGTGTTGCAGGTGAAATGAGGAAGGGGCGGACTCAACTCCGGAAGGGATGACGGCAGGAAAAGTGACACACGTACATCGTTTATATCGATATTGCTTCATCCTTTATCGTGCGGCACTAAAAACTCGATATAAGATATAAACTCGATATATCGTGCAGCCCTATCTGCTGCTGAAGTTCAACAGGTTTAATAAGTTTAATAGAAAAGCTCCATGAATGAGCAGTGAAGGAAAGGGTGAAGAAATGCTGAAAAATCTCAGTTCCATAAGGTTCTTCACGTCTTCCACTATACATCTCATTTTTTGGTGTTCTTTTCTTCAGACATGAGGTTTTTCACCAACCTTTCAGACATTATTCGATGGAGCTCTCTGCTACTCTTAAATCAGATAACTGCTGCCTCTCTCCTCCATCCTGCTGCTCTCTCTTCTTCTCCATCTTCCTATTTTCCATGAACATTTGAGTCCAAGTATTTAACTTTCTCCAGCTTGTCTGCAGCAACTGAATTTCACCATTCTTCTCATCTCCACTCCTCCTCTCTCCAGATGTTCACCTGCTCCCTACTCTCACAACAGATTACATCTGGGAACATCACCACTGTGGAGGCAGCATGTGTCATCCATTCCTATCCATCACCATGGCAACCAGGAGCAGCTCAGGTTGGATAGATGCTGTTCCTCCTGCCTGGACCTCCCAGGACCACTCACAGATGTTTCATACTCCCTAGACCTCTACCACTTTCTGGTCTTGATCCAGCTGCTCCAGTGCCATCACGTACCTAAAAAATAACTATTATGGATACCTTTCAGCAACAGCACCACAGCTCTGCTTTTTAACATGCAGTGAAGCACCAGTCACATCGCTACATGCATCCAATCATGACATGTCAACAGACATCCCTCTGGAAAAACTACCTGGAGCTTCATATGTTCCTCTAGAGTTCAGATCTGAAAAACAAACCCTCTGTCCTCTCATAAATCAAGTTCATTCCAAAATACTTTATTAATCCTTGGAGGAAAATAAATAGCTGCAGTGGCTGTCGTTACTTAGTGTCTTGACAGATTGTCTGTAGAAGGTTCCAGGTGTGTTCAGGAAGGATCTGCTGTAGCGTCTGTGTTGCAGCAGATCTGAAGATCCATCAGTGATGATCAGGGTTGTCTATGATCAGCTTCATTTTATCAGGTATCTTTCATACAGTCATCTCCAGAGGCTCCGCAACACGTCTGGAGGTCAAAGGAAATCATGCTGGTGGATTTACCAGGATGGAAGCTGACCTGGAGGAGGTTCTGATCCAGATATCTGGTTTGGTTGACTGTCTGGTTCTGTGAGCAGCTGCTGCGTAAACATTATAAATAACTGCTGCAGCGAACTGCAGAAAAGACCATCAACTGAGTTGTTTGTCTTCGTTTTGGTTGTGGAGGTCAGAGGTCAAAGCGGGACTGGAGCTCCCCAACCCTACCCTAACCCCTAACCCCAACCCCTAACCCTAACCCCAACCCCCAACTCCTAACCCTAACCCCAACCCAACTCCTAACCCCAACCTCTAACCCTAACCTAACCCCTAACCCCAACCCCAAACCAGATTAAAAAAAAAAAAAACAGCTGTCATCAAGCCACTCCTGAAGAACACCAGCTGAGACTCATCACTCATGAGCAGCTACAGACTGATGTCAAACCTCCCCTTTCTTTCCAATCAGCCAAAAACCCTGGATGAAATCATTTGCCATTTGAAAACCATCACCAGCTGTCTTGATACCTGCCAACAGGTTTTTTCAGGACTGTTTCAGGATGCACAGCCCCAGATATTTTACTGGTTTTAAACACCTCCCTGCTCTCAGGAGTCTTCCCTCAGACCCTAAAAACAGCCGTCATCAAGCCACTCCTGAAAAAGACCAGCTTAGATTCATCACTCATGAGCAGCTACAGACCGATATCAAACCTCCCCTTTCTGAGCAAGATTATAGAAAACGACGTTTTTAACAACTCCACAACTTCTTGATGCTAAATAACTGTTTTGATATCTACCAGTCAGGTTTCCGGCCACATCACAGCACTGAGACTGCTATAGTTAAATTCCTTAATGACATCCACTTGAACATAGATAGTGGAAACATTTCAGTCCTGGTACTACTGGATCTCAGTGCTGCATTTGACACGGTTGACCATGACATCTTACTAGACCGGCTGAAAAACTGGGTAGGGCTTTCTGGCACTGCATTGAATTGGTTTATGTCCTATCCAAAAGACAGGGACTACTTTGTGTCTATAGGTAACTATAAATCTGAGCAAACTAAAATAACTTGTGGAGTTCCCCAAGGCTCCATCTTGGGGCCCCTGCTGTTCAACATCTACATGCTCCCACTCGCTCAAATTATGAAAAACAACAAAATATGTTACCACAACTATGCTGATGACACACAAATCTACATAACCATCTCACCAGGAGACTACAGTCCGACCCAAACACTGACCAGATGCATTGATCAAATTAGAGACTGGATGAATCAGAACTTCCTTCAGTTAAATGAAGACAAAACTGAAATAATAGTTTTTGGAGCCAAGGAAGAAAGATTAAAAGTCACCACTCAGCTTCAAAGAGCTAAGTTAGAAACCAAAAACAAAGCCAGAAATCTGGGTGTAGTCATGGACTCAGACCTAAACTTCAGTCGTCACATCAAGACAGTTGTGAAGTCAGCTTGTTATCACTAAAAGAACATATCCAGGATTAAAGGACTGATGTCTCTGCAGGATCTAGAAAAACGTGTCCATGCATTTATCTTCAGTAGACTAGACTACTGTAACGCTGTCCTGACAGGTCTCCCTAAAAAGACAATCAGACAGCTGCAGTTAGTCCAGAATCTGCTGCTCCAGTCCCCACTAACACCAGGAAACTGGATCATATAACTCCAGTCCTCACTAACACCAGTAAACTGGATCATATAACTCCAGTCCTCACTAACACCAGGAAACTGGATCATATAACTCCAGTCCCCACTAACACCAGGAAAATGGATCATATAACTCTAGTCCTCACTAACACCAGGAAACTGGATCATATACCTCCAGTGCCCACTTACACCAGTAAACTGGATCCTATAACTCCAGTCCTCACTAACACCAGGAAACTGGATTATATAACTCCAGTCCTCACTAACACCAGTAAACTGGATCATATAACTCCAGTCCTCACTGACACCAGGAAACTGGATCATATAACTCCAGTCCTCACTAACGCCAGTAAACTGGATCCTATAACTCCAGTCCTCACTAACACCAGGAAACTGGATCCTATAACTCCAGTCCTCACTAACACCAGGAAACTGGATCCTATAACTCCAGTCCCCACTAACACCAGGAAACTGGATCATATAACTCCAGTCCTCACTAACACCAGGAAACTGGATCATATAACTCCAGTCCCCACTTACACCAGTAAAATGGATCCTATAACTCCAGTCCTCACTAACACCAGGAAACTGGATTATATAACTCCAGTCCTCACTAACACCAGGAAACTGGATTATATAACTCCAGTCCTCACTAACACCAGTAAACTGGATTATATAACTCCAGTCCTCACTAACACCAGGAAACTGGATCCTATAACTCCAGTCCTCACTAACACCAGGAAACTGGATCATATAACTCCAGTCCTCACTGACACCAGGAAACTGGATCATATAACTCCAGTCCTCACTAACACCAGTAAACTGGATCCTATAACTCCAGTCCTCACTAACACCAGGAAACTGGATCCTATAACTCCAGTCCTCACTAACACCAGGAAACTGGATCATATAACTCCAGTCCTCACTAACACTAGGAAACTGGATCATATAACTCCAGTCCTCACTAACACCAATAAACTGGATCATATAACTCCAGTCCCCACTAACACCAGGAAACGCGATCATATAACTCCAGTCCTCACTAACACCAGGAAACTGGATCCTATAACTCCAGTCCCCACTTACACCAGTAAACTGGATCCTATAACTCCAGTCCTCACTAACACCAGGAAACTGGATCATATAACTCCAGTCCTCACTAACACCAGTAAACTGGATCCTATAACTCCAGTCCTCACTAACACCAGGAAACTGGATCATATAACTCCAGTCCCCACTTACACCAGTAAACTGGATCCTATAACTCCAGTCCTCACTAACACCAGGAAACTGGATCATATAACTCCAGTCCTCACTAACACCAGTAAACTGGATCCTATAACTCCAGTCCTCACTAACACCAGGAAACTGGATCATATAACTCCAGTCCCCACTAACACCAGGAAACTGGATCATATAACTCCAGTCCTCACTAACATCAGGAAACTGGATCATATAACTCCAGTCCCCATTTACACCAGGAAACTGGATCATATAACTCCAGTCCTCACTAACACCAGGGAACCGGATCATATAACTCCAGTCCTCACTAACACCAGGAAACTGGATCATATAACTCCAGTCCTCACTAACACCAGGAAACTGGATCCTATAACTCCAGTCCTCACTAACACCAGGAAACTGGATCCTATAACTCCAGTCCTCACTAACACCAGGAAACTGGATCCTATAACTTCAGTCCTCACTAACACCAGGAAACTGGATCATATAACTCCAGTCCTCACTAACACCAGGAAACTGGATCATATAACTCCAGTCCTCAGATCTTTACACTGGCTTCCTGTTTGTCAAAGAATTGACTTCTAAATCCTGCTGTTAGTTTACAAAGCACTGAATGGTTTAGGGCCCAAATACATTCAGGATCTTCTGGTTCATTATGAACCCACCAGATCCCTCAGGTCATTAGGGTCTAGTCTACTTCCTGTTCCAGAGTCAGAACTAAACACAGAGAGGCAGCGTTCAGTTTTTATGCTCCTCACATGTGGAATAAACTCCCAGAAACCTGCAGGTCTGCTGACACTCTCAGCAGTTTGAAATCAGGGTTAAAAACTTTTCTATTCGCTATCTTTCATCAAAGCAACTGATATTTAACTTTTATTTCTTGCATTTTATCTGCACTCTTCTTTGTTAATTTTTTTTAAAATCAAAAACAACTTTTGATTAACTTTTTGCACTTTATCCTATCTTCTTTGAGGGTTTTAATATTTTATTTCATTTATTTTATTTTCTTCCTGTTTTTAATGTATTCTTTAATGCTTCTAATGTTTTATGTAAAGCACCTTGAACTGTCCTGTACACGGACTGTGCTCTACAGATAAACTTGACTGATGGAGCAGAAACAACTAAATTTAAACCACATTTGTTTGTCTTCTGAAACTATTTAAAAAATAAAAGTTTCTACTGTTAATGTCTGAAGTAACTTCCTATATTTTGAATTTCAGGACACTGGTATTGGAAAAAAAATCATTCTGGTATCGATACCAAAGATAAGGTATCACTTGTGGTATCAATAAGATACCAACGACATTCAGCCCTACTGAACGGCGACTCACCACATGTCAGCATCAAACATGTTTAAAGCGCATGATAGACTTCATCAGTAATAACATGAGCAAATGAAGCTGCTCCACACAGCAGGAAGCAGCAGTTTCAGAGGCAGGAAGTAAGAAAAACCTCCTCACCTTGACGTTTTTAACGTGAATGACATTTCCACAGTCATCTAGATACTGCTTCAGATCTTTGTCCTGAAACACAAAGACACCATCATTGACGTCTGTGGAGGAAAGAAGAATATTTAATCAGTATTTCCCTCAGTGGATGTATCAAAGAGAAACCAATATTTTATTTTAGCTGTGTACATGGAGCAAAGTTCAAGAGTGCACATGGAAGTCTGTGAGAGATTATTTTATTCATACACGTTTCATAGCTGATATTGTCATCAAATCACAACTTGTTACCAAATTCAGTATACTTAATTTACACAAGCTATGCACAAGTCTAGCTTGAGTTGAGCTCCTTAAAGCTAATGCCCGTTGAAACAGGAACCTGTGAAGTCTCTACTCTGCTGGTTCCAAGGTCAGACAAGGATTCAGAGTTCAATCATACTCCATTATACGTCCACGCTTCAGATAAGTGTGTCTCACCAGATACTCAAACACCAGTGTGAGTGATTTCTGCGTGTGAATGATGTCATGAAGCGTCACAATGTTGGCGTGTTTCAGATCTTTCAACAGAGACACTGCAGGAGAACATACACAGCAGTCAGTGCTTCTGATACTTTAGAGCCTTTTTTATACCAGTTACAGATGTACATCTGGCATCAGCGCTACAATACCTTCTCTGATTGCAGTACAAGGAGCCCCTTCTTCATGTTCAAGTCGAATCTCCTTCAGAGCCACCAGGTTCTCAGTCAGTTTACTGCGACCTTTGTACACAGTAGCATAGGTGCCCTGCAGACGGACGGAGATAGATGGATACACAGACAGGTACAGATGGACAGACAGACAAGAGAGACGGACGGAGACAGACGGGTACAGAGACACACGGGTAGGCGAGTCATTAGCAAACAAACATCAGTCAGATGACACCAGGCCTTTTCACACAAAGATCATCAGAGTGATGGGCATTTTGGAGGCAGGTGTTCAAGAGAACAGAGCATGTATCAAATTATTATATGTATAATATAATATAATACAATACAATACATAGCTACAATAGTACTTATTTCACTTGCACATTTTTTTTACAGGCAGAGATACTCAGAATTTCTTTTTAGCAAAAAAAGTTTTGTTTTTTTTCAATAAAAAAAATCACAACTTTTTGACATCAGACTGGTTCTTCTAATGGTGTAATAGCTGCTCAGTAGTTGTTCTGCAGAACGGAGATTTGTTAGGATGGATAATAAAGGGGGAGGAAATCCAAGAAATCCAGCAAACAGACTTTTTTGTCTCTCATTTGGTTTAGGATCAGAAAGAAGACACTGCATCATTACCAGGATAACTACACACCACCTATATAAAGCTCCAGACAGTAAAGTAAACTTTGTTCTTATTCAGACATCTGCCTAAGACATTTTATGGACATTTCTATGGATTTGAGACCTCGTTCACACAAACACAGATATAACTCTTTTAAGGAGGTTGTCACCTACAGATGTTTTACTTAAAAAACATTTTTATTAAAAATTTTATTTAAAAAATTTTTATTAAAAAAAAATTAGATTCCATTCTATTTAGAGTTTAGGATCATTAAGGGTGTGTTTTCCCTTTGGGTCTTAAAGAGACTGAAAAATAAATATGGATGCCTTGAAAATGTTGACAAAAAAAAAAGGATGGGGTGCCAAAGACCTCCAGCCTGGTGAGGTTATACTTAGGATGAATAAAGCTGCTGAGAATGTGCGATCTCCCGCTGCTTTAGACACACTCCTGCTGCTGAGGACGCGCCCCTACTACTGAAGACGCACCCCTACTACTGAAGACGCGCTCCCGCTACTACTGAAGACGCGCTCCCGCTATTACAGAAGACGTGCCCCTACTACTACTGAAGACACGCTCCCGCTACTGAAGACGCGGTCCCGCTACTGAAGATACGCTCCCGCTCCTGAAGACGCGCTCCCGCTACTACTGAAGATGCGCTCCCGCTACTACTGAAGACGTGCTCCCACTACTGATGACGCACTCCTGCTACTACTGAAGACGCGCTCCTGCTACTACTGAAGACGTGCTCCTACTACTACTCAGGGCATAAAATTAGAATTTTTACCAAGTCGCCCCTGGCTACCAGGTATTTGAAGTTGGTAGCCAGCTAGCAATTTTGGTCGCCAGTGTTTTTCGTCGCACCATACGTCAGGGGTTAATATGACACCAGCAGCATTGTCATATATGAAAAACTCCTATTATCGTCTACTATCACTACATTTCAGAAGCATTTACAAGCATGAAAGCACATTTTATTCTGTTTCCATGATGCTTACTATGAAAACTAATATTATTTCTACATCTGTAAGTTCATGACTTTTTCTAAAATGGATTTATTAATCATTCAGTGAATTCTGGTGAGGGTGTGATCAAAAGAAAAATGAATATGACCATTTATACCTGAAACCGCAGAGGGGGGTCATTTTTTACCCCCTCATATAAACACTGTATACAGCTGTCATTTTTTGCACCACGCCCCTCCACGCCCCACTGCCCGTTGCTTGGCAACGCTCAAACTTTATGGCGTTATCGGACTTTGACAGTTATTGCCATCACTAAATCTTTCAAACAAACAGCAAAATTTAAGACATGAATCCAACAAAAACAACAGTCTAGCTATTGTACCAGGATTTGAGTGAGGGAGTCAGATAGAGCGGAGATAATGGCAGATGTGGGTGAGGAGGAATCGGTGGGGGGGTGGGGGGGGGGGGGGGGGGGGGGGGGGGGGGGGGGGGGGGGGGGGGGGGGGGGGCGATGACCCGTCATTTTTCCAGGTGATACGACATCAACTGAGGATGAGGAGGCGAATTTATGAAAAAGACCCCGGCTTCTATAAGTGAGGGGTCGCCCGCCACAGACATTCAGTCCTCAGACACAGTGGGGGCTCGCGGAAATACTCTGACAGGTAAATTCAGAAGTCAAGCGTTTTAGTTTCCTCTGGTTCTAATCATTTGGTATTTTAGCGAGGCAACGACTCTGACTGATCTAATCATAAATATTTACATTGTTCAGAGCTCAACCTGTATTGCAGCTACATGAGGCGGCCAAGGACGGAACCGTTTGGAGACCCATAAAGCTGGGACCGCGGGCCGGGAGAGCCCAGTCCACAAATGTCCCGGTGGAGAGAGGTGGTCCAACTGCATACGCGCGCCGCAACATTGACGACCCTATGAATGCGTTCATGTACTTGATGGACCAGGTGATACAGCATACCTGTGACTGTACGGTGGCGGAGCCGCGCCGGTGGAGAGGAGGGCTGGGAATGGAGTCATGTGTGCGTGAGGGGGAGCGCAGCGTTAATCCGTTTTTCCAAAATGATTAAAATATCTGTGATTGACATCTGAAGTCTCTTGTTTTGTATTGTCAATAGTCTGTCATTCGATTGCTGTTGTTGTCATGTTTGTGTTAACATACAGCTCCTACAGTTTGTTGATGAACGTACCGATGTATTTATTTGTGTGGCTGAGAGAGAGAGCGCGCGCAGCGTTCTACCACGTAGAAAAAAAGCTCGCAAAAATATACATTTTAAACACTTATTTTGACATGTGTCCATTATTATTTCAGAAATATTCAGGAATGAGCCACTTCACAACTATTAGAAATGACATGTTCGCATCACTGACGTTGTTGCAGCGATGGGGTGAAAATGAAGTTTGGAATCTTGGCGGTTCTAGTGTTAACTATTCTGTTGTGTATTTTTATGAGGTTATTTACCAAAATGATCCATTTTACTGTGGAGTAGATTTAGTGATGGACAAAACTGAAGACCGACAAATGCAAAAGTCCACCTGTCAATCGCTGGGTTAGGCGCATGACTTCCGGCAAACGACGTGCACCCAAAACAGGGCCACTTTCCGATATACAATATATATCTAATTATAAACTTTGTTTCTAAAGTTCTAAATAAACTTTGTTTCTAAGTTATTTAGATATGTTTGCCTTGGTGACACATGACAAATATGCAGAAATCATTAAAAAAAAAAAAAAAAAAAAAAAAATTCCTAAGTTGATGGTGGATTTTGTGTCCCTCGCCACTGGTGACATGGCAGAAAAAAAAACAGTCAAAATCGTTAAATTTGGGTCGCATATGGCGACCAGTTGGTCGCGATTTTATGCCCTGCTACTGAAGACGCGCCCCTACTACTGAAGACACGCTCCCGCTACTGAAGACACGCTCCCACTACTGAAGACGCGCTCGCGCTACTGAAGACGCGCCCCTACTAGTGCTAGGTGATATGGAAAAAATCATATATCACGATATGGACTATTTTATATCACGATAACGATATATATCACGATATACCATAATAAAGTATGTTTTCAGTTATTCTCTGAAAAGTTTGACAATAATTTCATTGCTTACTTTTCAACTTTATTTTGAAAGGACATTTAGCTGAATTGTCACAAACATACATTTTAGTGCAGCAAAAACAGGTAGGTACAGAGGTATAGTAGCTTTCACATCTTTTTTAAAGTGCACAACAGTTTCTGAGCAGAAAAACACATTTTTGCACTGAAGTTCAGCTATAAAAAATAAACACAAATTATTTTTCAACTTTCTGAAATCTATAAGCTTGTAGTGCAAAGTTTGCAAACCAATATAAAGTGTCTAAAGTAAACATCAGTGTTGAAGAGAACTCTGTTTAAAGCATTAACCATGAATAAAAGTGCAAACATAAAAGGCAACTTTGTAGAAGTAGATGATTCTATCAAATTTATCCTTGCAGGTTATTTAATTACATATTTGCTGTAATAATTGATAAAATTAGGTTAGAAACGATAGAAACGATACATGAAATGGCACGATACACACTTTTATATTGTCCCCACGATATGTACTGTCATATTGCCCAGCACTAGCCCCTACTACTGAAGACGCGCTCCCGCTACTGAAGACGAGCTCCCGCTACTGAAGACGCGCTCCCACTACTGAAGACGAGCTCCCGCTACTGAAGACGAGCTCCCGCTACTGAAGACGCTCTCCCGCAACTGAAGACGTGCTCCCGCTACTGAAGACGCGCTCCCGCTACTACTGAAGACGCGCTCCCGCTACTACTGAAGACGTCCTACCACAACTGAAGACGTGTTCCCGCTACTACTGAAGACGTGCTACCACTACTGAAGACGCGCTCCCGCTACTACTGAAGACGAGCCCCCCACTACTGAAGACGAGCCCCCCACTACTGAAGACGCGCCCCTAGACACGCCCCTGCTACTGAAGACGCGCTCCAGCTACTGAAGATGCGCTCCAGCTACTGAAGACGCGCTTCCACTACTGCTGAAGACGCGCTCCAGCTACTGAAGACGCGCTCCCGCTACTGAAGACGCGCTCCCGCTACTACTGAAGACGCGCTCCCACTACTGAAGATGTGCTCCCGCTACTGAAGACGCGCTCCCGCTACTGAAGATGCGCACCCCTACTACTGAAGACGCGCTCCCGCTACTGAAGACACGCTCCAGCTACTGAAGACGCGCTCCCGCTACTGAAGATGCGCTCCCGCTACTGAAGATGCGCTCCCGCTACTGAAGACGCGCTCCAGCTACTAAAGACGCGCTCCCGCTACTACTGAAGACGGGCCCCTACTACTACTGAAGACACGCCCCTGCTACTGAAGACGCGCTCCAGCTACTGAAGACGCGCTCCAGCTACTGAAGACGCGCTCCAGCTACTGAAGACGCGCTTCCACTACTGCTGAAGAGGCGCTCCCGCTACTACTGAAGACGCGCTCCCACTACTGCAGACGCGCTCCCGCTACTGAAGATGCGCACCCCTACTACTGAAGACGCGCTCCCACTACTGAAGACGCGCTCCCACTACTGAAGACGCGCTCCCGCTACTGAAGATGCGCACCCCTACTACTGAAGACGCGCTCCAGCTACTAAAGACGCGCTCCCGCTACTACTTAGGAAGCGCTCCAGCTACTAAAGACGCGCTCCCGCTACTACTAAAGACGCGCTCCCGCTACTACAGAAGACGTGCTCCCACTACTGAAGACACGCTCCAGCTACTGAAGATTGCCTCCCACTAGATCTGGCCCGTGTCTTATCCATGTTTTGCATGTGCTGTTTTCTAAATTGGCAATGTCGCATCAACTTGGTGCTGTCATTGTTTTTGCTGATGTGGTTACACGTGGAAACATACCAACAAATCATGCAGAGATGCATGGAAGTGTTTTCATTTTAGGTTCTACAAATGATTTCATTTCTTTCATCCAATCGATTAACTATTTAATTAGACTGCTATTTTTTGTAAAAGAGACCAGTTCAGATTTCAAGCATTTTCAAGGGTTTCAAGCAGTCGTACGAACCCTGAAACTCAATACATGACAAACTGAACCCAATGAGACTCTGAAGAGTTCTGAAATGCTGCTGGTGGAACCTGGATCTCCACTCATGGGACCCAACAACCAAAGACCAGTAATACCTCTGAGGACAACTTTGTTTTTGTATCAAACTTGGTGGAACATATCACAGGTACCATGGTTACCTGTAGCAGACATGGTCACGTGACCTACCTCTCCGAGTTTGTCCAGTTTGATGTATGTCTCCAATTTCCCAAAACCGATCTCCGACTGCACAGATACACAGAAAAGATTACTGACACAAGCACAACAGAATCCAGCAGAACACAAAAGGAACCGATCAGAACAAAACAGGATCCAGCACAGAAATCAAGACACACCAGAGACACTCTGCGCAGCCGTCTGCTGATTGGCTGTTCAAACAGAGCTGGACCAATGACATTAAACTTCTCCAGGTAGTCATCTGGAAGACGGATGTCAGCTGGCAGTGAGAGGCGTTTATTGATGTCCTAGAAGACACAGACAGCAACGGTTCATCCAGGTTCTCAAAGGTCCTCACTCAGTCATTTATTATGGTAACAGGCAAAACATGGCAGCGCTGGTCTCAAGGTGACGGAGCGTCTCACAGGATCTCGGTCAGAGCGAGCCCCGTTTCCGGGAAACTAGGGTTGGACTCATATGCAACTGACTGTAAGTGTCCAGTTACTAGTGACGTGGACAGGCCACCAGCCGTCAACGTCGTGTTCTTGGAATAAGACAAATAAAGTGTGTGGAATGTTGTTTAAGGCGTGTATCTAATCAAACAGACCTAACTTTATAGAATAGAGGTTTCATCCAGTCATGTTATCTTACTGTTCCCCTAAAGGACGTAGCATGTGCTCAGTGAAACAACAGCAAAGGTACAAAGGTGAGTGGGACTTGGACACCTGTCAGTCACTGAGTGGTACATCAGAATATTCTACAGACACATTTGAGTCCATCTGTCAGAGAGATAATGGTTGGCTAAAATTGGGTCATGTGACAGGACGATGAGCCCAAACACAGCAGCAGATCTACATCAGAATGAAGGAAGAACAGAATCAAGGTTCTGGAATGTTTTAGTCAAAGTCCAGACCTCAACCTGACTGAGATGCTGTGGTGGACCTTCAAAGAGCTAGGGAGAGCGCTGTGGAGAAGCGGACATCCAAAAACCTCAATGAACTGAAGCAACACTGGAGAGAATGAACCAGAACTCCTCCAGAACCATGAGAGATAGTGATGAAGTCAGACAGGAAACCAGTACTGAAGGTGGATCTACAAGCTGCTGGATCATGGGGTCCTGAGGATTTCACACAGTTCTGGATTTTGTCTGGGTTTCTGTTCAGCTCATGTTGAAGAATGTGTCTCTGTGTGTATTACCTCAGTAGAGATCTTCTTGTTCCTCATCCTGACTCGAACTGGACTCTGAACATCATCTGAAGATGAAGCTGGATCACTTTCTCCATCTGAGCTCATCTTCACATCCTCATGAACAATCTCTGAAAGCACACACAGATTTACAAGTAATGTGGAAAAGAAAGAGCACCCTCCTTCAGCTCTCAGGATATAAAAACATCAGCTGGCTTCAAACAGATCTGAAAAACATCCAGCATGTTCCACCATCTCATTATTTAATTAGTTGTGACTGTGTCACATGTCCTGTGTTGGTCATCTAAGACTGGGTTTACAAACTTTACTGTTGGGAGAAGAAATAATATTTTAGAAGCAGTGTTTCCAGAACCATCATATTCGGGGGTTGGACACCCCCAACAGCACCTCCACCCTGCCAGAAGGTCAAGTCAAGTTTATTTTATTTTCTACAGAGCACCAGATTACTACAAGTCATTTAAGGTTACTTGTCTTGTAGAACAGGTCTACACCTTGTTCTTCTATTCAACAAACTTAACAGTC